>KK115346.1:86649-107243 GCA_000611955.2 Stegodyphus mimosarum
TGCATATTTTTCATGACTCCTGCTTCGAAATAAACCTAATGTCTCTACAGTGGCGCCCGAACTAAAAGGGTTGTGGATGATGACTCTCCACACCCAGGATTTGGCGACTAGGTCCCCTAAAACCCTAGTCGCCCTTTAAAAAGGGGAGTATATAAGGTATATCTCCCACATTCTTAGCGTGCCTTCGTGGTGTAATGGTCAGCACACTGAGCCGGTATTTCAGAGGTCCGTGGTTCGATTCCCGGCGAAGGCCTTGCATATTTTTCATGACTCCTGCTTCGAAATAAACCTAATGTCTCTACAAGCTCAGTTTCTTTATTTTGTTTGTAACTTGTGCATTTTTTTTTTTTTTGTTTTAGAAATGATTGAATTATGTTGTTCTTATCTTCCAATTAAGTGTTTTATGCCTTTAGTTAATCTGCATGTTATAATTGCGGAATTATCAAAAATTTAAAATTTGTTTAAGTTCAGCTAAGCCTAGTTATTTTGGCGATAGCGAGCATATTTGTTTACATTTGAAACCTAGCAGAATAGTGGATTTGTTGCCAATCTAGAGAAATTAAACTTTGCAACAACAAAGATATCGCATTATTTTATTAATGCGAATTAAATCATGCCTAATCCATTCTGGAATTTATTCTAGGAAATAAGTGTTTAAGATTTACTTCGTCATTTTTAATATAGATGTTTTGAGTTTTATGTATTTTTGCCTTGTCGCGAAATGAGATCGGAATTAATTGAATGAGAAATACTGAACCGTCTGTGGAAAACTGTGTCTTTTCTTTTTTTGTTTGTTTGTTTAATTTTTTTCATACATCGTTTTAGATTTGTCATAGTATTTGAATAGAAGATGTGGCAACGATTAGATAATTCTTCAGATGAAATACATAATTTTTGTGCATTCTGAGTTATAAATTGAATGAGATGTAACGCTGTTAAGTGAACCTAGCCAGAGAACTGCTATGGGAAACAAATATAGTGAATTTTAAGGAGTGCATTTATTCTATTGCAGTTTATGCGCTATGGACGAAGTAGATGTAATTCAATCCAATAAGTTTAAATGAAATTCAAAATACGTATAATTTAATATTCCGTACAAAGAAGCCGTGTGGTGTACACATCAGATCTTTATATAATGTGGTCTAGTGCTTGTTGCAATTGCCACGCCAGGAAAATATTAATTTCACTAAACATTTTGAATTATATTAGTATGTTTTCCCGTATCAGCTATACGTGGTGCATAGGAAGATTCCTTTAACCTAAAAATTCATGCAAACGAAGAGAGCAACAGCTATACAAGTGAAGTAACGGTTTAGTAAAGCGACTACGCCCAACCTATTGGAAACCACAACAGCGTCCCTAGTACCGAAATTTAGAAGATACGCATTACGAATCGAAAATGAAAAGAGATAGAGCAAAATTTCCAATTAGCAGGTTTTAAAGCATCTATTTATTAGTACGAAATGACATTTGATTCACGAGGGTTAATTGTCACCTATTTCCCAAAGATGTCCCTAACTGATGCGCGAAGATTCTACTCTGCATATTCACATTTCGGAAACGTGGCAGCGCGCAATTGCAAATGGTCATTATTGTACCGCACTGTAACGTCTGTAAAACTTTAATTTCCAATGCATTTAAAATTTCAGTTTAAAAGTTGTTGGCTTACGCTTCATACAAACAGCATAATCTCAAACCTCATTATGATTTCGATGGCAGGCGATGACATTAACTTGCTATCACTGTGCGACAGTTTGCTTTTGCGATTTTTTGTGTGTGTTTGCTATGGTATCAGACTATATTGACGTAAGTACGTATTTTTGCAGTAAAAAGGTGTATATTTCTTAATGCCTATGGCTATTTTTTTCAAACGTTTACACAAAATAAAGTGCATCGATTGCAGACATCTTGTGGTATACTGGCGACAGTTCATCATATCCGTATGAACCAAATGTCGTTTTGTGCTAATTATTTGATTCTCAGAGACTTTACAATTGGAAACTTTGCTCTATCTCTTTTCATTTTCGATTTGCAATACCTATCTTCCAAATTTCGACACTAGAAGCGCTGCTGTTGTTTGCATTTGGTCGAGCTAGTCGCTTTACTACACCGTTACCTCACTTGCTTAGGTGTAGCTCTCTTCGTTCGCAAGAATTTTCACGTTAAAGGGATTTTCTTATGCACCCTCTACATTCCTCATTGTTGTAGAAAAATGTTTTTGTCTTTAGTATAGAGTTTTGAGCTAGATGTTGAATCACACATGTTTTCCAGGAGTTGGAAATATAACATGACTTAATATTCACTCTAGAACATTTGAAGGTGCTCCTGCATTAATTTTATATTTTTATAGCAATTCTCTTCCCACTAATCACTAATTACACCTAAATTACTAGCAAAATTTGCGATACGAGCGCAGAAAAAGAGTTCTTAGGCGACAATTTAATTTCTTCATTTGTTATATAAATCTTCCTCCTGATAATACCCCCCTCAGGGGCTCACTTTTGTGAGTACGGGTGTGGCAATCCCGAGGTACCCTAGCCCTTCAGGGGATCATCTTCTTGATGAGACGGGTGTCACGATCCTGGAGCCCCAGTGATCTATCCTCTTTTCCGTCTCCCCTGCTCTGAGCTGAAACTTTCGTCCTTCCTCTCTCCCTTGTGGTTCTCCTCTTCGGAGGTTGGGGCTCGCTATGACAGACTGGAACAGCCCTTGTCTCTAGTTCTGAAATGGCGAGAAAACTGCCCACGTGTTTGCCGTGCGTGGAGACCCGTGTCGCTGGAAAAGAGGGTCCTGGTAGTTGAGGGGCGAGGTACTGTCCCCAACACACTGCTTTGGCCTCCGCTTCAGCTAAACGGGAGGCGCCTTGTTGTCCTCACGGGTGTCAATCGGCTGGTCACTAGTCCTTGTGTCAGTGGCTTGGGGATAAGCTTTCGGGAGTACCTGCTTTCGGGAAAGCCGACTGTGGGGCTTCAGTTTGCGTATAGGTCTGGCTAGCCCTAACACAGGATTCTGTGTTCCCTTGTTGGGCTCCGTGGTGGGTGGGGCGGTCGGACCCGAATCTTTATTCTCTACAATATGGCAAAACCACAAATCTATTTTACTAAAGACTTCAATGTCAGTCACGACGCTCAAAGCGCAAATTCTGAAACTTCAACTGCAAAGAAAATACGTACGGATGGAAATGCGAGTAGTGGAAAGAACTGTCCCCGCTTCCTTGTTGTCTCTAGTCCTTCTGGCGAGCTGCAAAAGATGTCTCCTTTCGTAATAAACAAATACATCCACTCTTGTATTGGTGAGCCTAGAAATATAAAGCGTCTCCGCTCTGGAGACTTGCTTATTGATACAATTTCGGCTACCCAGTCTGCATCTTTACTTCAAGTGACCAAACTAGGCCAAGCAAATGTCACTGTTACATCACACAAGACATTGAATGTTTGTCGCGGTGTAATCTCGGAAGTCGACCTTCTGTATGTTCCTGAAGAAGAGATCGCATCCGAGCTATCTGACCAAAACGTCTGTGGTGCTAAGCGGATCAAGATGCGTAAGGAAGGTCAGTTGATCGACACGAAACATGTGATCCTGACCTTCAACTCGCCTGATCTGCCTAAGAATATTAAGGCCGGATACCTAAATTGTCCAGTAAGGCCATATATTCCAAACCCCATGCGATGCTTCCAATGCCAGCGCTTCGGCCATTCTAAGATGTCTTGTCGTGGCAGCATCACATGCGCCCGATGCTCACAGATTGGTCATGATAGTGAGAACTGCACCGCCGCGCCTTTATGTGTAAATTGCAAGGGTGAACACCCAGCATTTTCTCGCCTCTGCCCGAAATGGAAATCTGAAAAAGAAGTGCAGACTACAAAAGTTACAAGGAACATCTCATATGCTGAAGCCAGAAGGTTAGTCCAAAGCACACAGGTTCGACCAAATACATCTTACGCCAGTGCTCTTAAATCATCTCGTACAGTTGCCACCCAAACTTCAGTTGGTATACAGACTCAACCAAATAAAACCCAACCGATTATTAGCAGCAAGAAAAAAGAAAACCCAACACATATAGTGCAAAGAAAAGAAACAGTAATTGAAAGGAAACCCAAAAATCTCACTCAGAAAACAGTCAATAAAAATAGAAGCCCCAGCAACAGCTCTTTTGATGGGATGATTTCTGAATCTGTGGATTCAGACAGTATGGAAATAGAAGAGGGTCTAGAAGTTCCCAGGCATCTTCTCCCACGAAAAACTAAAAAGCAGCACAGAAAGAACAAAGAGAAATCATAATGGCCACCCTCGTCTCATGGAACTGTCGCGGTTTCCACCGAAATTTGCTAGACATCAAAGCAATAATCAATACCCATGATCCTGTGTGCTTAGCAATACAAGAAACTAATCTAAAACCAGAACAGCAAGCAAAACTTCGGAGGTTCTCATTGCTTAGGAAAGAAAATCTTGCAGGTGAACGTGCCAGTGGGGGTGTAGGCCTCCTCACCTCACTGGACTATCCATCAAATGCACTTCCATTGACGATATCCCTCCAAGTTGTCGCTACCCAAATAAATTTGAACATTGTTGTTTCAGTTGTTTCCCTGTATTTGCCTCCAAATGAGCACATTGATCAGCAGGATTTAAATAATCTTATAGAGCAGCTGCCTGCGCCATTTATCATAATAGGAGATTTTAATGGCCATAGTCCGCTCTGGGGAAGTAAAGACACAAATTCCCGAGGAAGACAAATTGAGCAGATGATCGAAGATCATAGCCTTTGTCTCCTGAATAATGGGCAGAGTACGTACTTCCATGAGCCTTCAAGGACATTCCACGCTCTCGACCTTGCCATCTGTTCACCATCTCTGTTGCCATTTTGCACTTTTAGTGTGGGAAATGATCTTTACAACAGCGATCATTACCCCATTTTTGTATCTCTTGCACGAAGAGGAGCAAACCCCATGTCCAGAAGCCCACGGTTCATACTTGATAGGGCAGACTGGGAACTCTTCTCTTTCATTGCAGAGCTGACGGGGAACATGGTAGAAGATGTGCATGTCGATGACGCAGTTGAAGCAATTACTAATACTGTTATACAGGCAGCTATGCTCTCCATTCCTAGAACATCAGGAAAAATGCTGAAATATTCAAAACCATGGTGGAATCGTGACTGTCATGAAGCGCTTAAAAAACAGAGAAAAGCATGGGGAATTTTTCGTAGGTATCCTACTTTGCAAAACCTTATAGCGTTTAAAAGAGCCAAAGCAAATGCACGAAAAGTAAGAAGGCAGAGCCAGAGGGATTCCTGGATTTCATATGTGTCTTCAATAACATCGTCTACGCCTAGTAAGCGAGTTTGGGAAAGAGTTAAAAAAGCATGCGGAATTTATAAAGACCACTCACTTTCCTTTTTGGAAAAAGATGGCCGAGTGATTAGCTCCATAGAAGAAATTGCAAATGCTATTGGTGAGACGTTTTCTGCCGTATCTTCCAGCAGAAATTACTCTCCCGCATTTCTCTCTATTAAGCAGCGCTCCGAAAAAAATCCCATTGCTTTCAATTCCCCCAACTCCGAGCCCTACAATAGGGATTTTACTATGATTGAGTTAAAGAGAGCTTTGTTCCAGACACACAAATCTTGTCCGGGTCTTGACGGCGTGAGCTACGATATGCTGAAGCATCTATCCTGTAAGTCACTGAATGCCCTTCTAACTCTTTACAATAGGGTGTGGAAGGAGCATACTTTCCCCAGTGCATGGAGGAGAGCTGTTGTCATTCCTATCGCTAAGCCAGGAAAAGACCCGCGGAATCCCTCGAATTATCGGCCAATAGCCCTTACTAGCTGCATATGCAAACTGTTTGAAAAGATGGTAAACAGCCGCCTAGTGTATTTCTTAGAAAAGAATAATATATTGTCACCTTATCAAAGCGGTTTCCGAAAGGGAAGGACCACTCTAGATAATATGCTCCTTTTGGAAACATCTATTCGTAAAGCTTTCCTTAGAAGAAACCATCTTGTGTCTATTTTTTTTGACATTGAAAAAGCTTATGATAAGGCATGGAGGTATGGGATCCTTCGTGATCTCCATGATAGTGGCTTGCGTGGCAACCTACCACTTTTCATTCAGAATTTTTTAAGTTCTAGGACCTTCCAAGTTAAGATTGGCTCTGTTTTGTCAGAAATCTTTGAACAAGAAGAGGGTGTGCCTCAAGGCTCTGTTCTTAGTGTCACTTTATTTAGTCTGAAAATTAACTCTGTATTGAAAGAACTTCCACCAACTGTTTTAGGATCTTTATATGTTGACGACCTCCAGATTAGTTGTCGAGGGGCAGATATGAGACATATAGAGAGGCAGCTGCAGATCACACTGAATAAGATCCACGAATGGTCAGTCAACCAAGGATTTACGTTTTCTGAACAGAAGACCGTCTGCGTGCATTTTTGTAGAAAGAGAGGTCTCCATCCTGAGCCTGAATTACACCTTAATGATTCTGTCATTCCAGTCGCACCTGAAGCAAAATTTTTAGGAGTGATATTCGATCAGAAACTGACTTTCCTTTCTCATGTTTCACAGCTGAGAAAGAAGTGTATAAAAGTACTTAATATACTAAAAGTCCTGTCGAATACCTCCTGGGGTGCTGATCGATGCTCCATGCTTCGCATCTATAGAGCGCTTGTCCGCTCTAGACTGGACTACGGCTCAGTTATCTACGGATCAGCTCGGTCTTCTGTGTTGCTAAAACTAGATCCTGTGCATCATCAAGCTCTGAGGATTTGTTCTGGAGCTTTCAGGACATCTCCTGTTCAGAGTCTTTACGTTGATTGCCATGAACCATCACTTCGTTTTAGGCGTGAGCAGTTGTCTCTCTTGCATTATTTTAGCATTTTATCACAACCTGACAATCCTAATAGGCTAGCTTTGACTGATAACAGCTGTGACACTTTATTTGATGCACGGCCATCCTGTGTGCCTCCGTTTTCTTTGAGAGTTCGCCCTCTGATCGAGGAACTCTCCCTGTCTGATATATCCCCCCAAGCCATGCAATACTTTGAAATTCCTCCTTGGGAACAGGCAGGAATCCAGATTCTTGAAATTTTTTCCCATCAGATGAAAAAAAACACTAACAATGTCATCTATGTCCAACTTTTTGCTGATCACAGATATAAATATCAAGAATATGTTCCAATATACACAGATGGTTCAAAGTCAACTTGTCATGTCGGGACGGCATTTGTAATTGGTGACCATTCAGAAGGCAGAAGCTTGCACCACGCTTCCTCAGTCTTAACAGCTGAACTTACTGCAATATATCATTCACTTTTGTACATATCAAAGCGACGGCAGAAAAAGTTTATAATATATTCCGATTCCTACAGCGCGCTAAAAGTTTTAGAAGCTTTTTCGAATACCCATAATCCGGTAATCTTTGATATCCTGAAGCTGAACTTGAAATTAAAAAGGCTCGGATTTAAAATTCTCTATTGCTGGGTTCCCGGGCATACCGGTATAGAAGGTAATGAGCGGGCAGACGTCGTCGCAAAATCAGCTGTTGAAATATCCAGTCGCCTCATCCCTATCACAGACATTAGTAGTTTTATCCAGCAAAAGATATTAGAAAAATGGCAGCAGTTTTGGGATGTTCAGTCTTTTAATAAATTAAAGAGCGTGAAACCTAGAATCGAACTTTGGCATTTTACTGGAAGACGTAAGGAGGAAGTTCTTTTGACTAGACTTAGAATCGGTCACACCAGAATGACACATAAGTATCTTTTAAGTGCTGATAATGAGCCTCTGTGCTCAAAATGTGGTGTAGTTTTAACAGTCCGTCACTTTTTAATTGAATGTCCATCTTTTAATAGTATTCGCCAGAAATACTTTAACAGCTGTGACTTACCTCTCGACCATTTAATTGGAAGAGAGGTCAATCGTAATATATTTTACTATTTAAAGGATATTGGTATTTATCATCTCATCTGAAATGATTTTAATTTTGTACATTAATTTCAAGACTTGTGATTTTAACTGATTTTATATGACCTCATCCACTGGATTTTGTACATTCTTTTATCTACTTGCTTAATTCATACCTATTTTAATTCCATTATCTATATCACTTTTTATCTCATCACCTTGTGTTTGGCGCAGTATAACCATTTCTGGTTTTGCGCCAAAAATCTCACCCACCACCACCACCACCTGATAATACCTTAAATAAAACAACTTTTATTTAAGAAACTTCATAATGAGTATGCAGAGAAATAAAAAAATAATCTTTGCGTCTAAAATCATCCATAATATTTTTTTATGAAGCATTTCTACTTTTATGCTGGCATTTATTTTTTACTTCCTTGAATTGTGTCAGATCAAACATTTCGCAGATATTTCTAATTTGTAAATACAATTTTTGTTTCTTATAAACATGAGACCCACCAGTGGCCGGATGGGTAAGATAATTGAGTACTGGGAGTTTAACCGGGATTCAATAACAGGCTAACGAGTTGGCTCCATTGTTGGTATACCGCCTATCTATCTTGGAACGAACCTGCTTCCCTTAGAAATTCCTCCATCAAGGCTTTCTTCTCTTCAAGAAAATAGTCCTCGTGTGGTTTACCGTATTCAAATAAGCTAGTATAACTTGCAAATATTAAGACATATGATATGAGAATATAATGATTTGGAAAACAGAACCTAAGCGTCGAACATGTACATTTAAATGTACACATTATGAGGTTCAACTCTTTAAATCTAAAGTTCTAACTCAACTCTTTAAATCTAAAGTTCTAACTCTGAACCCCACAAACACTTAACAAGCGAATAATCGCTTAAGTGTGTGAACAGAATACGTAAGACTTGAAAAGGGTTTGAAACCCTTTATTACGCAATATATTTACAATCAGTTCCGGCTTGGAACTTCACAATAAAGCCGCCACTCGGGCTTGAACTTAAAATTAATAATTTGAACTAAACTAGCTTAACTAAAGCTCTTAATGAATATAGCGAAGTTATCAGAATCTAACTAGTTGGCCCCTAAGTATTAATTAAATCGGCGAAGCCTAGCAAGGGCTTAAGATATGGCCGAGCGTAATAATAGCTAAGAGCGACGTAGCCAGAAGGCAAACGCGCGCTAGTCAGGAATCAGTCTCTCTCTCTTGAAGTCGGTTGAGTCACGACTTGAGTAGTACTCTTTCTCATTTGCATTATCTGTGTTTCTGAAATTACATTCTGGCAGAAAATTGTAAGCTGAAATTAGAATAGGATAGGAAAGATACAAAACTTAAAATAACTGTTAGAAAACGTATAATAAACCTTGCAAAACCTTTTTATAACTAACTTCGTCAACAGAGCCTTTCAGCATATCTCCTGATAATTGGGAAGGTCTGATGTATTCATGGTATCATAACGTAATTTTGAAAAATTTTCTAATATCAGACTTTCCACAATATGTCATTTTCCAATGACAGTCCTCTCTTCTCTCCAAACATGCAATTTCTGACACATTAAGGAAAAAAACGTGATTGCAGAGCGAAGCCAAGTGAGATTAGTAAATGAAAAGGTTTCTAATTTCTTATTTGTCATGTTTTAAACAAGAATAGAGAGAAAAATACGAGATACCTATGTAAGGTATTTTCTCTCTCCTTACTACGTATTTTAATTACGTAGTGGCGGTCGGAATATCCAGTCTTCGAATCCGTGTGAGAGCACTACACATTTTTCATGTTTTCTGCTTCGTCAAACTTAATACTTCTACATGCATGCTAAGGAAATATTAATCAAATTTTGATTAAACGGCTTCAAAAGTCAGGTATGACTGACGCTAAAGAAACAATCTTCTACAAGTAGTTAAATTAGAGTAGCTGTATAAAATCTTTACTGTTAAAACCTGTACGCATCTGTCTGTTTGTTTGTTTGCTTCTAAGACCATCTTCTCCGAAACGGCGAGAAGTTGAGTTTTGGAACAAGTAGCCCCGGATTCCAAAATTCGTAAGGATCCATTTCGACCATTCTCATCTTCGTATAACTTTAAATAGCCGAGCTTTTAATAAAAACTCTGAAAACGCTAATTTTCTCCTTCATTGTTTCTCCCATGCTGGAGATAAAAATCTGCTTTATTTCGTAAAGTGTTGCCACCGCTCGCTTTCAAATCCTACAGTTTGTTTATCCAAAATTGGTAAATTTTGCAAAATGTGAAATAAAAATAGCATTGCTAAACGTTAAACATATAATTATTATATAAAAATCACATTTTGACGTTGAAGAAAGCACGTGATTATGTGTGACGTCACTGTATGTTGAAAACTCTTCATTAACGTCAGAATTTTAAATAAATACTAGCTCTTTGCATCTTTTTTGTTTCATATTAGGATAGCCTGAAACGGTATCATATCGATAGAAAGTTGTTATACAACATTAAATTTAAATCATGACGTCATATGTATTACCTTGAAGTGTCCAAAGTTTTGTTTCCTGGTTTGACAAAAAATAACTGTTTAGGAATTGGTTGTTTTTTGGAAGGAATGAACTGATTTCATTGCCCGATAGTAACTTCGAAACTATTAGAAGACTACTGTTTATTAAATGACATTGCTTTACTTACTCCCTTTTTCCTTTTGCTCAGTTGCTTTTCTTAAACGCAGCCTAACATTGCAAGATTAAGACCCATACAACAAGATATGTTGGCTCAATAAGATACTTCTTAATATTTGCTTTTTTTCAGCAATAAATATCAGTAATAATACGTAATATAATTTCAGTAATAATACGATAATAATGTTGAACATATGAAAAATAATGTTTTTGATATTTTAGGAAATGAAACTTATTTAAAAAAGTTTTTTTATTTATTAGCTTGTGGGAAATTATTTTCTGTGTATACTTAACGTTTAAAATTAAAAGTTTCTCAATCCAAAAAAATGTCAGTTTTGTTCATTAACCTTCACTGTAAGTTGACCTAATTTATTCTAGTTTTGCGTAACGGTAATGGGCCAATTTTGAAGCTATTAATATCGCAGTTAATCCATTGTTTTTCATGCGAATGAGTTTGAGCTACTCTTACTTTATGTCTGTTTTCCGCATTTCTTTAAGCTAGGAGAAGTACAAGTTTGACTTTAGAAAATTTTGCTTAATTAAACCATTCGTTACCGGAAGAAATAAGTAGCCAGTTACTTTCTTTTATTTAGAATGGTTAGTGAACTATCATTAAATATTGGAAATGTCATAAGAATTTTTAACTAAGTTGCAATTTCTTTGTTTCGATTACCATTTCATTAAAAATGATTTAAAATGTAACGTGTTTTGAGCAATTTGGAATGTCATATATTCATCACCTAATTAAGTAATATCAGTAACGATTTACAACGGCTTTTGCTTTTTATGATGCTTACATGTTCAGGAAGTTAATCTGTGGACTCCTCTTGCTAGGTTTGTTGCAATTTTGCGTTACAGCTTTTGCTAGTTACACTAAATAAGCTGGTTAACAATTTCACCATCCTACAGAACTCAAACAGTTGCTTCTTTTTTCTTGCAGCACACATAAACTTATCGCGCACGAAATAGCCTTAGAAATATTCCCCCCCCCCTTTTACCAGCTGACAAGACCTATCATTTCACTACATAAGGGAAAAGAGTTATTTTGTATTCCTCAGTCGTTTATCTGAAAATTAACCAAGATGATTCCCTAAAACCACGCTGAAGTAGTTCCGTTGCAGAACGAGCTGAAGGTAGAGCTGGAAGTCTCTTACCCGTAAGTGAGCTTAACCCTGACACAACCCGGCTATGGAGAGAGTGCGACCAAATAAAGGCATCAGTCACCTCTTTTTCATTTTTGACTCATTCTGTGGTGTTGAAAAATGTGAAGCGAAAACGCTACCGAAAACGCTAACGAGGAAACCGTCAAGGTTACATAACTCCAACGAGTGCCCATAGTTGCTACCTGCTGAAGACACTTTAGGGATTTATATTTATTTTAAATAACCAGTTAAATTTAATTTTAGTTACTTTTCTATAAGCCTTCATTCCCCTAATTGTCATTGCCAGAATATTTAAATTTGGTAGCGAGAGTAAGAAATGCAAATTCTACCAGTGGGAGAAAAAGTTTAAATATCAACGTTCCAGTAGGTAAAGTTAGAGAGAGTCTGGGAAGTCTCTGTGCGTGCTTATACGCAAGCTTCCGCTTAGCTGTTATTGCTGGTTAGACGTGGCTTTACAGCTATTGAGTGCTGCCACTAGACTCATCTACGCGCTGTAGGATACAGGATTGTATGAGCCCTGTAGTTCAATTCTACTACTTGTTAATATTTCCAATTTTGAGTTTTGATTCTACTGTTTCAGTTACCGCCTAATCAGAGGCTTAGTATGTTAGCGTCAAGTTGACGCATTGTACATAATTTAAGGAGTTTAATAAAGGGCAGTTTTAAACCTTCTTCGGTGCAATCACTATTTCTCAAGATTCTACACAACAGATACCCGATTGCAGCTATGCAAAGCTATACTTCCAACCCACCAACCGCTATTGAAATCAGGAAACAATGAAAGCATCACATAGAGCGCAGTGGATGAGCGAAGGTATCGACGGCAACGAAAAGGCAGACTCTCTAACTAAGAGAGGAGTACTTGAGCAACACGACAGTAACCCACTTTCTCCTGAATCACTTAAAAAGCATATTTTTGAGAAATTAATACATTGTTTTAAATCTTGCGAGACAGCAAAATCAACAGGCCAATCTCGGGCTAACATTCAAGACGCTTGAGAAGAGTTTCGTCAAAAATCCTGTAAAGAGGCTGTGGCTATCTTCAGACTGCAAATTGGCAACGATTGCAAGGCACATCATCTTAAAAAAATTAACATCCTTCCATCTAGTATATGCGAAATTTGTACTTCGGGGCATCTTGAATATAAAGTATCTTCTTATACGCCTTGAACTAGATAAAGAGTCTCAGAAACTTGGTGAGATAAGCAAACTACAGTGGAATGTCAGAAAATTTCATGAACTCCTTGTAAAGACTATATCTCTTATGCTTCTTTCCTTTTTGTTTAAATTTTTATTTTTAACTCTTTACTTTTGTTCCCATGTTCATTTGTTCTGATTCTTACTTTAAATGTTTGTTCTTTTTCATTATATATCATTGTTCTTGTGTGGTAGAGCTGTTTTATATGTTTAGATTGACCTTTCCGATAAAGCCATACCTTTCCAATAACAGCAGTTTGTCCAAAGATGAAATGCTTTCGAGAAGTTTGCAAGGATTCATATTTATGCTAAACATAAAAAAACCCTTGCAGACGATCCATTTACTACATTTTAGATATAGCTCGAACTATCAGTCTTCGTGCTCATTGTTGGGCTTTAAGGGAATAAGACTACTGTATAGCGCCAGTATTTAATTTCCGGCAAATAAGCTGTCTACAGAAGGTTTTCGTGGTTTTCCTTTAGGAGTAATATGTGTAAGATCTAATTTCCGTTACAAAATCTTTTCAAAGGCAAACCCTTATGTAAATAAACCTTTCATGTTTTTCTACAATCGATTTAAAAGTAGTTTTTGTATGCACTCCAGTATCTATGTATAATCAATAAATGTTTACAGCTTGCAACGTCACGTTTGAAACTGAACCACTAAAAGTCTTCAGAATTATTGTCACGACTTTATATCTCGGTGTTAGCCATCTTGAATTTTACTTTGATTCACATGTAATTTTTGGTCAACAGAGGAAACGTAAAGCTATTTCAAATAATTGCACTTCTTGCAGAGGAAAGGCAAATACAGAAATGTATTTTCATGTATTTAACTGTATTCTTAGTATATAACAGAAAGCTTTTATTATTAGAAATTGGTCAAAGCATTATAATTAGACAGCCCTATTATTGTTTAATTATGTTGTTTCTGAAGCTTTAACACTTAAAACTACCGTGTTTACTCGCGTAATAGTCGCGCTTCGTTTTTGCCAATTTTTCATTGTGATAGTCTAAGTGCTACAATTATGCGGGGAAATCTAATACACAATATTGTACACTTTTGACGATTTTTTCTTCTTCAAAACGGGGGTGCGACTATTACGCCACGACGACTATTACACGAGTAAACACGGTATTCTGTATTTATTTATAATAACTAATATTATTTCTAATCCTTTTCAACATAACATTAATAATGGAATAAACGATTAATTCTCCGGCAAGACGTAGCACGTGATGTTGCTTATGAAGTTTTCACATTGAAATAATCCTGGAAACACCTATTTATATCACTAGCCAATCATCTTTTAGCAATCGAAATAATTTCGTTTATAGAAGTCATCGTTCTGCATGACTTGTACCAATGTTCTGCGAGGCTCCGGAAATCGAAAAGGGATTTTATGATCCTTTCCTTTTCTGGTCGTTAAAGTTGCCTTTTCTTTTCCTTGTGGGACATTTAGTGTTCTGTTATTTGTATCCCCTAAGGCTTTATCGAATTGTTACGGCACTTCTAGTGTTTATTTATTTACTTTTCCCGTTTTCGTTATTATGAATAATTTCTATCTCATTCAGATACTTCTTATCACTCGTTAATTATTTAGTAAGTTTTGATACGCTCAAGCACGTGATTTTCTTTTATTGCTAACAGCATTCTGTAATTTATTCATAGTCTAAATGACTACCAACAGCTAATTAATGTCTATTAAATTAACGAAAAGAACTTATGCAAAACTAATGAAAATAAACTGGTGTATAAGCGAGAAAGTTAAATACAATCCCGTCTGGCATACGCTAAAAAAGGTTGAAATAGTTGTAATGAAATTTAAATATTAGGATATTCTTACGCGAATGAATTCCTTTTGAATGTTTCAAAACTAATCACTTTAAAATTTCTCGAAGCCACCCAGACGGTACAGTGGTTAGGGGAGCCTACTGCGATACCGAAGGGCCCGGGTTCGAATCCCGGAGAAGGCTTGGATGTTTGTAAATGTATAGTGGATGCGCGGCATGGAGGAACTCTAAATATGCGGCGAGCCGAAAGTCCTCTCGAGAGGTTACTGGTAGGGGAAGAGGAGTGGGAGTCGCTCGGACCCGTCCCCAAGCGATCTCCTTCAAAAAATGGAGAGGAAATGAGCAGAGTCGTACTGTTAACTGTATGGTGCTCAAGGCTTTGCCAATGACTGGCGCAACCCAGCTCTCCTTGCCACGATGGATTTCGTGGGTTGTTCTGATGTTATTATCAGGCAAGTGAGATAAGTCCCAACAACACAAGTAATCTTCTAGAAGTTAAGATCTTCAGAATTTTCTTGCGTTTCTCCAATAGTCTAATGCAATACAATATTTAGTTTCTATATTTTTTCTCAGCAGAAGCATTGTACATCATGCATATAATTTAATTATCATTTTCGGAAAAGTGACTAAATGCTAATTCAAATTTATGTTCATTTATTGCAGTGGAATGGTCTGTTTCGGATCATTTTAAGGTTTATTTTAATGCGATTGCTTTTAACTGTGTATCCATATTAAGATTCAATTTACAAACTTTCAGTTTCGAAACGCCTGACATATCTTCGCAATAACAGTCATAAAACTGAACGTAATGTTGTGAAATGCCCAATTGCGGTAGGATAGCTGGAAATCGCCCATTTGGCGATATGCCATAGAGGGAGCCAGAAATTCCAGAACGCATTCTTAGGGGTTGTCCTCGGAAATGTTCTCGAAGGTAGTTTCAAAGCTATATACAACATCCTGCCTATCCGCGGAGTAGTAGTGGTATCTTGAGTTAAGTAATAGTATGTTGAGTTCAGTAGTAGTGTTTTGGGTTCAGAGATCAGCTTGAAAGCGACCAAACCGAGTCGGGAGCTGTTCTTTAATGTTTTGGCGTGAAGCTGTCTTCACCGTTGCTTCACCTGAAGGCTGTCTTGCTAATTGTTTTATGGTGTTTATCGTAGTTTTTCGACGACTGTAAACGTGTCTTTAGAACTGTCCTGTGTATACTGGCGAATAAGTTGTCTTTTGATTCTTCGTCAAGCGTTATCGTCAATTACTCCAAATCCAGAACCCATAGTACGCAACAACAGCAAAGAAGCTGCATTCTCAAGGTAGCTGTGTCACGCAGCATAGTTTTATGTACAAGTTACTATAAAAACTCATTAAATATTCTTAAAAGTTTTTATTTCAGTCAATTTATGATAGAAGTTAATATAATTAGCATAGAAATAACTTAATTTACAGGCGTTATTAATACAGAGTATCTTATTGCAGTTATGCCCGCCAGTAGCGACTATATTTCGGAATCTTGAATGCATGGCAATGCTCTTGAACTGTTGCTGTCAAAAATCAGATTATGCTGGCCCCTTGTCTAACAATAGTGTCCCATTGTCTACAAACGTAATATTATATGTATTTGTAAGTCTGGAAGAAAAACTTTCGATGTTTTGATATTCTCGAGGCAAAGTGTATGGAACATCACTCTACATTTTTCATCGCTTATTGAAACCTCAAACGAAAATGGGATGATAGGCAATCATTTTCAGAAAAAAAATCCTCCTGATTTCCAGACCATAAATGCTATTACTCCTGACCTGAAATTACGTGATGCAGAGACCATTAAGGATCACAAGCAGTGTGAATAGACAGCTTTCAATGGAATGTATCATTGATTCCTACAGAAGGCTGTTACTGTTGTAACAACTTTCTTTTACTGTCTCATATTTGAGCTCGTCCTCAGATTATTCTGGAACTGGTTTTGTGGTTTTCCTAATTTGGAACAGTCTTATTATAATGGTGCAATCAAGCTGTAATTTTATGTTGCATTTAGTTGTCAGTTGATTTATAACAAAATGCGTTCACCGCGTCCTTGAATATACAAACGCAATAATAGAGACAAGGGATATTATAGATTTGAGATCGATTAGGTACCATAATACACGGTCTTTAGATCTCGAGAGCTCTGCTGTAATTCTAAAACAATAAACTGTGTTATCTACGAACCGAATTCAGACAAAAAATCCTCTTTTTTTGCCTCTCTTGAAAACACAAACATATTTTATTTGTCAAATACTCAATGCGTTTCTGCTCAAACTAAGATTAGAATTATTTCTCATATGGATTGTGCAAGAATTATACTTTTCGAACAAGAAAATATCATAAGCTTTTTTAAGGAAAACATTAAACTCATTTCAGCATGTTTAATTATAACTTACCGCATTGCCAAATGCTTAAATCGATATTTCTTGTATTTTAGGTGTCAGTTGTAAATGTGTACATTGGTAAGAAAATGAGAAGAGAGTTAAAAAAAGTCCATTTATTATTATTCTAAAAGTTTTAATATGAAATTTCTGATCTTTTTGTTGAAGTAATTTCAAAACGCAAAAATAATTACATATTAGTTTTAAGTTATTATGCTTTTTTAATAAATTTTAAACTTCTATGTTCTCTGGTATAAATAAAGTTACTAATCGAATTTTTAACACATAAAAATATAAAGCGGTTGTTGTAGATACAGCTTCATAATTATGCGAAGTAAGAGTAGCACATTAAAATAATAAGGTTAAAATTTCAAATTAAGGATATCGTAGTCACAGACTACACAAATTGGCCTACTTAAGCTGGCTGAATACTTCAAATGCCACGTATGATCTTCGACTAGCAGAATGGCTAAAGCCGGAATATTCATTCTGGCAGTGCTGGGCAAGTGTAAACTCCAGGTATCGCTACGTAGAGCTGTGTATCTAAAACATTCTAGTGTCTTGACTTAAATATTTTGCATGAGGGCTACCGAACGAAGAAGTTACAGTAAAGTTTTAAATCATAAAATTCTAAACCGCATAATTATTCATGAAATCTTCATTTTATTTGAATTCTGCAAATCTTTCTAAAAGCAAGGTAAGAGTTTTTTAAAAACTTATATTGTAACTTATACTTAAAAAACTTATATTTTTTCAAAACGCTTATACTGTAACTTATAAATTATCATTTGCAGGCTTTCACTTGCAAATTATAATTCTTAACTTATGATGCGCTGAATATTAGAACGGTGCCTGTTACTTTCGATGCAAAAATAAAGACTTGCTTTAATGCCTTCGAGTACTAATCTCTTATAAGAGAGAAATTGTCTGTTATTATGCAAATACTAAAAAAATATTTAATTAGAGCTGAGAAACTTGCGTGTCTCAAACATTTACCAGAAGAGTATATATATGCTTTTTAATTGCAAGAATTTTAACTGCCCAGAAGCAAAACTGTTTTGAATTTTAGTTGCTTCACATTTGAATTATTTTCAATTCTCCGTTTTGAAGCAATTTCAATTATAATATTTAACTATTTTAATTTGCAACATTACATGAGCGAATAATAGAAAGCTAGCTTTATTTCAAATTATATCAAATGTGATACAAAAAATGAAGGTGAGCAAATGTGTTCATAAATTAATTGAATCTGCTTACGTACTATAATAAATCTAGCGAATTTGCACGGTTCTAAAGTATATATTTATCCTATATAAATTTCTTAAAAAACAGATAAATATTTTTTATAATATCTTAGAAAATCATCTTTTAATCTTATGAAAAATTGTCTTTGATGCTATTTTAAAATCATTAAGAAAATGGAGCTCGAGTACGGGTTGCAGTTAGTAAAATCTTAGAATAGTAGATTTCTTGCTTAAATTTCCAAAAGTTTAGATATTATATCCAATAATTAGCTTTAAATAATATAGCTTATTTAAAACAAATGCTGCATTTCAATGCTTTTAAGGAGTCAGTAAACAGGGACGATAAAGAATGCCAACAGAAACAAATCCCAAATGTAGAATAGGCCCTACTAATCTATATTATTAAAATCTTTGCACGTCTGTTTGCTTGTTTCTGGCATCATCCCCTCCAGAACAGCAAGAGGTTGAGTTTCGACAGGGGTACCTTAGGATTCCAAAAATTTGTGGGAAGCCATTTCGATTATTCGTATCATCTTACGACTTTAATCAGCCGAGATATTGATTAAAAACTCTGAAAACGCTAATTTTCGCCTTTATTTTTCGAGTGGCAACAGTCTCGTCCGCTTGGAGAAAAAATTTGCTTTATTCCGATAAGTGTTGCCACTACTCGCTTTCCAATCGTAGGGTTTGTTAATAAAAAAATTTGTAAGTTTTACAAAATATCAGATAAAAATAGCATTGCCAAACATTAAATATATTATGATTAGGGTCATGTTCTGAGGTTGAAGAAAGCACGCGATTGCATGTTATGTCACTGTATGTCGAAAACTCTTAGTCAATGCCAGCATTTTAAATAATAGTCGCTGTCGGCAACTTTTTTGTTTCAAATTAGGATAACTGATACGATATGTGATTACCACGTTAATTCTTTTATTGATATTGAGGAAAAGTTTATATGTTACCGTGAAAGACCGAAATTGGAGAATGTCGACTTTCACCGGAGAATGTCAGCATTCGCCAAATACGTCCGTGAAAGATCGAATATTGCATTACATTCTTGTACATTCGGACCCTCACCGATGTATGTCGACAATCACAGATATGCTCTGGTGTAGGTCGAAAAGAGAGGCGACTGGCTGTTTCCTATAAATGCAGTTGTAAAAGCAAGGGCCTCTTGGGCAATTCAAAGTTTAAGTTGTTGCAATCATTCAGATTTGAATCACATAATTTAGTAAGTTTTTTATTACTATTATTCTATTTTCTCATTTAGAACGTACTGTATAATTAAGTAAGTTTTTTAACTTTTATTATTTTCCTTTCTCATTTTGAATGTATTGTGTGTTTTAAGTACTTGTGTGTTTTTTCGCGACTGAATTACGGAGGAGAAAATATAATATTCTCATATATTCAACATTCACCATTAGTACATGGTGAATGTCGACATTCACTGGTGTAAGTCAGAAATAAGAGTATTTGGAGAATTTCAAGCATACACCAAGCGACTATGTGAATGTTGACATTCACCGGTGAAAATCGACATTCTCCAGATTTTGGTGTTTCGCAGTAACATATATATTACATTAAATTTAAATTATTACATCATACGCATATCTAAAGTGTCAATTGAAATGTTTTGATGCACTTTCTTTTCAAGCTTACAGAGAACTCATAAACTGTGTTTTGATCGCAGCTAGCAACTTTGTATACAGTGCATTAAAATAAAAGCTCAGTTTTTTAGTACATAGAACTTATAAATATTGCTTTAGCCCTCTGGTATTGATTAAAATGTAGATATCAATTGCGCAACTCGACTGCTTATCCCAATTCAGAACGGAGTGCTGAATGATGTCATTACTAATAAAGAGGCATTTTTATTGCTAATAAATTATATACCAGTATAACAAAATCATTGGCTAATTTGTTAAATTGCTTTAGAGTTTCATTTTATTTACTTCATTTTACTTTATTAATGATTAGTTTATTTTTTGATGATAGAATTCTAAAGGGATATCTTTAAATCGGTGTGTTAAAATAAGGTGACCACTTCGGAATACCAAATGTAAAATAGACCATAATCTGCACTATTAAAATTTCTGCGTGTCTGTTTATCTGTTTGCTTGTTTGTGGTATCATCCCCTCCAGAACGGCGAGAGGTATATATATATATAATTTTTAGATAATTTTTTCAGATAAATTATTTTATTATTATTGTTATTGTTGTGGAAG
>KK115346.1:107369-129115 GCA_000611955.2 Stegodyphus mimosarum
TATGTGTATGATATATATAAATCAAAATAAATAATTTTTGTTTCATTTTTTAATGGTGATGCATAATAATTTTCAATAAAGGAAGAATAAATGAAAACGCAGTATTCATTTTTAAACAAAATAATAAATTTACAATGCTTCTAAATTATTTTGATGAAGTAGCCTTATATTTTCTGAAGCATGAATATTCTTAGAACATCTTTTTCTTTTTTGATCTTCTTAAAAATCCGCGCAATTTTCTTTAAAATTTTGTTTTGGTGATGAACTCTTCAAAATGTCCACTTTAAGTTATGTCTTATCACTAGTCCAGAAACTGTACATAACGTTAAATATTGACTCAGTTGCAGCTTTAACTCCAGGAAGATAAAAGAAACATTCTGACAATTTTAAAACATTTGAACAAGGGATCTGATTCTTATAAAAATATGCAGTAATTTTTATCCACCTCTGAACTGGGCACATCTCATTTTCTGACCATTCCAATATTTTTTCTTCCGTAAGGTTAAGGTAACTATATTCCTTATATCAGTTTCCAATAATTTATGATTTTGTATTATTTTATTAATTAACAAAAAGGGCTGTTTCAACTTGACTTCAAGAAGAGATTTCATTAAATATGATTCAGCTGTACTTTTCCATCTCCTGAAATACGTTTTTTGCCCATTTCTCCAAATAAGTAACAGCAGTCTTATAAAATGAAACAACAGCTTCTCGAAATTCAATAATTTCGCATTGTCGTATGTTTCCATGCTCTTCAAGGCTCTTCGAGAGCTATTTACCATTTATTGGAATAATGCGATTCTTTATCTTGCTCAATATTAAAGATTTCAGAGCATCCGTTGAAGCAATTAGATCAAATACAGACGCAGTTTGATTTTCAATTGTTGAAATAATTTTATGAAATATTGAAGCCTGAGTAATAATAAAATGTACCCATGCTTATGTCACTGGATTTTCATAGAATTTTAAAATAAGCATGGGACACTTTTCTTGAAATTCAAAATAAGCCTTCAGTGGTAAAATCACTTAGAGTAGTCTTTCAGTGGCGAGAAGTAATGCTAACCATCTTGCTTGTGAATATCCTAGTATCACTGAAAAATCGATTTCAAAGATGTTGCAGAAATTTTTCAGTGTTTCTGCTCTAACAATATCAAAGTATAAGCGTACCTAAGAAATAATCATTTCTGTATCAACTGGCAAAATATCAGGCAAAATTTCTCCACGTCTATCAGCTCCTCCAAAGTTAGAATTCGTATTATCGGCGCGAAGACCAACAACCTTTTCTTTTAAATGAATTGCTTCAAGACAGTTAATTAAATAGTTGCTGAGAATATCGGATGTTTCACCAAGTAAAGATTTAAGTTCTAAAATGTTTACTCTAACTCCATAACTCCAATCTATAAATCTAACAAGTATTGGAAAAAGTATTATTTCCTTGTGATTGGGCGCATCAGTTAATACTGAAACAAATGAACATTCTTCCAAATCCTTGTGCAAAGACAGGAAAACATTTAGTATTATTGCTTGGGCCTTGGTTCGTGCACATGTAAATTTACGCTCAAATGCCACTTGAAGCAGTTTGGATGTACGATCCATAGACCTAAAGCTATGGTAGTGGCAAATAGCATGGTATGTCAAAGTAACTTCCACTGCAGCTAAATCTTCTTCTTTATCACCCATTTCTCCTGTCTGAAGAAATTCTTCAAAGATCAGCTAGATGCAACAGTAGAGATCGTCATCTTATGTTTATTACTATGCATATGAAGTTTAATATCGGAATCGCTTATAGTTTTTTTCAATAGATGGGTATTCCTTCTGTAGGTTTTCGTTAAATGTACACGTTCTTTTTTTTAACAAATTACTAAAAAAATCAATAATAAAAATAAATAATAAATTAAATTAAATTGCAGTTAAACATATGCTTAGCACGTACGTAACGCAGCGTTAATGATTAAAAAATATATGCCTTTGCTAAACGGGAAACACAATTACACATCATCGTTTCGGAAGATTTTTCAAATTTTTTAAACCATATGCAAAATCAAAATGGCAATGGAGTAAGGATATTACGATTTAAACGTGACAAAAGAAGTAAGATCTTAGATGGATATAGCTACAATGAAATTTGAGCAAAGAAAAAGAATTATTTTTGGATGCCTTGTAATAATGTGTAAGGAGATAATAAATACATAGTTGAATACGTATGAAATATACCGTTGATAATTAAAAAATACACGTATATATTATAAATTAAAATCACAGTCGAATTGATTTATCAATTGAAAACTGCACTGTTGGCTGTAAATGAAAATCTGAACTGCAACTGTGAGCTGTGAGCAAAAATTTCCTGTATGTTTCGAGGAGGAGAGAAATACAGGAATGGGAAATAGAACTCCCCCATTGCAATTTTTCCAAGGTAAATGGTAGATGGAGAATCCCCTGTTATGCGGCCTGTATGACGCGTATCTCTTAATACACTTGCAATCTACACTATTTAACACAAATATATGCATTTAAACTTTCACGGTTCTCACTCTACTGTTTTTCGTGGCAAATGCTATAAATTCGGGAGCAAAAAAGACTTGCAAAAAATCGGGATAGGGGTTCGAAATTCGGGACTGCCCCGGGAAATTCGGATCGTATAGCCACCTTAGTTAAAATGAAAGAAATATTCGTTACAAATTTAATGATTCACTAAAATTTATTAAATGCTTCGAAAGTACGTTTGATTTATTTTGATGAGTTAATTAAAAATGAATTAAGTGACAAAAGAAATATACAGAACTTTCATATTATCTTGTTTGATGGAGTATGATTGCATGTTTTTAATTTTCAAGATTCTTTAATGCATTTTTCTATATTAAAACAATAGCATATTTTAATAATGCTATTTCTTTATATTTCAATTAAACATCACAAAAATTTTTATTGTTAGTCAGCGTCACCCAGGAAACGAAATAATACACTGCTTTGTATAAACTTTGCCTTGCTTTTAAATTATAGATGTTATATTTCATTTTATCACATGCTTTCCAGCACGAAATTGGAATTCCATTTTCAAAGGAAATTGTCATGTTTGTCATATCAGTTGTATCTTGTTTTAACGATTATATGGTAATTTAAAATCACAGAGATAAAAAGAAAGCATTTAATTTTAAATATTCAGAAATTTTGTTTGTTTTATAATTTCAGTTTTTACCCTCTTTCTTTCCAATTTTATTGCATCTTTCTTTCTAAAGAAACACACAGTAATGTTTTTTGAATGTCTAAAATATGGTATAAATAGCTATTAATTTAAAATCTAAAAAAATAGATAGCGGTATATCACTTATATTCTGCTACTAAATATTAACAAACAAAGTAGGAAATAAATAGGTTTAACTCTAGATACATTTCTATTAAGTTATAGTTAAGCAGTTAATGCTTAGTGTGTATAAACACTTATTTATTGGTGTTTGAGCTAAAACTTATAAACAAGGCAATGCCATTTCTGAAGTCGCTTGTTCTATTACCTGTTGTTCATCAGTCATTTGGGCTCACCCTGACAATAAGAAAATCATTAGAATATATACAAAGATTTTTCCTTCTAAACTATTTCAAAGGATATCGAACAACTTGTAACGCTACAGTGCACCAAATAACAAATAATATTTTATTATTCATAACTGCACAGTAAGAAGAATTTACAAAAGTATAAATAACATTAATTTATGTATAAAAAACGTGCTGTGGACACCACATGGCTTCGTTGTATTCCCTATTAACTTATGCACATTTTTTGTTTCATTTAATTTAAATTCATTTCCTTGCATTTCATTAGAGATATCTTTCTCATTCAGTTAATTCAGCTTAGATTTAAATTTAATTGTGTAGGATTTGACTACTAGTCTAAGTTTAAAATTTGAATTCGGATTTTAGTTTACTTACATCGCCACAAATAGTGGTTGATTATGGTAGCATAAGAAATGCATTTATGTTCAAAGCTCGGCTATGGCTCTCTATGAGCTGTTTGTGCAGCCGAGTTTAGTTTAGTTACAATAAAAGTACTATAATTGCCAAGTATATTGTAATAAAACGTATAGTATGCATTGTGATAAAGCTTAATCACAATAAAAGAATCAAGAGAAAAAATTATAGCAATGCTTCACAGGCACTGATTTCGCTAATCTTGAACTATGTTATTTTTTACAACAGTGCGTTTTACTTAATGTGGATGACAAAATTTGATTAAAAGTAAATATTTATTAACAGATTAAAGGTCTCTGCCGCTACGAGAAGGATTCACATCCTCAGAATATTGCGGCTTAGTAAAGTAAAAAACCATGTCACATGAGATGTTTAATCTCTTTTAACATCTGGGAATATATCTGATTACTGCAGTTGAGCAATTTGATAATAAGTAGTTCGAATTGTTGACATATATATCGCAAGAGACAAGGACTTTAAAGTAATTAGTAGAGTTATATTTTTCAGATAGCTTGTGGGATTTCACTTTATTTAGCTCAATCTTAGAACCCCACAAACACTAGCAATCGAATAATCGCTTCAGTGTGTGAACAAACGCGTAAGTCCTAAGAAGAGTTAATTACCCTTTATTTTTCAGAATAATTACAATCAGTTTCTAACTCGGAACGTACACAAAGTCTCCATTTGGGCTTGAACTTAAATGATTATGATCATGAATGAATGAACTTAACTAAGCTTAACTAAAGCTAACTGAAAGGTATAGCCGAAGCTATCAGGTTTCTAAGTAGTTGGCCCCTAAATATTAATTAAGTCGGAAAAGCCAAGCAAGGGCCTAGAGAATGGCCGAGCGTAGTATCTAAGACAGAACGTAGCCAAAAGGTAAACACGCGCTAGTCAGGGAATCAGACTCTCGCTCACGACGTCGGCGACAACGTCGACTTAAATAATACTCTAACTCATTTGCATTTACTGCACTTCTGAAATTACATTCTGGTAGGAAATTGTAAGCTGAAATTAGAATAGATAGGAAAGTTGCATAACTTAAAATAAACTGTTAATAAAATTAGGATAAAACTTACATGCGTATAAGAATAAAAAATAATAATAATAAATCTCTCTGAATTTTTTTAGTTGTATTAAGTTCCGTATTTCATGCGCCATAATTGATATTACGCTTTTTTCCATTACAGTTTGAGACTTGTAATGTAGAGTCTAATCAAAATCACAGCAACAAATTTTGTTATTATTACATTAATATTTTGCCTGAATAGTTAAGTTTCCTTTAAGAATTCACAGAAAAGCAAGTTGTATTGTCTCGTTGATCAAAGATTATTAAGACAGAAACTTTATGTAGAGCATTTTAATATTTGTATTTAGTGTTTGAGGAATTTTTGCTATATTTATGTCACTTAACATATAAAATGTTTCTAATAGCTTTATGAAATATACAGATTTACTGCCTGCTTTTTAATAAACACGTTAACTTTCAAATCTTATTATAAAAGGGGAAAAATCGGTTTACTAATTAACACTGCTGCTTATTAATTTAATGTAGAGTTATTCGTAAGTCCATACGGTATTTTAAAACATTCATAGCAAATAAATTGAGGCACGTATACCGAATTTTGCTACATTGTAATAAAAATAAACCATTAAGTTACTCTCCCACATTTCAAAACCCTCATCCTCAATATATCGCGTAGACATCTCGGTATCAGCAAAGTTTGACAGACACATTGACTATTTTTGAAGTCTGTAAGGAAAATTTAGCGAATTAAGTTCCATTTGAGTATCAGAAAAATGGTATCGGTAGTGGCATTTATTCGTTACGGAACCGCCCAATCGGTATAGTGGTTAGCGTCGCTGACTGCCGTGTAGAAGGGCCCGGGTTCGAATCTCGAAGAAGGCAGGAGTACTCTAAATATGCGACGAGCCGACAGCCCTCTTGTGTAGTTTGGTGGAAGGGTAGAGGGGTGAGAGATCTTCATGCCCGTCTATTTCCGGGGGCTCTCCATCAAAATTGGGGGCGGAACTGAACTAAATCGCACTATCACCAGTACTGTGTTCAAGACTGTTGCCAACAACAGGCGTAATGTTGCTCTCCTTGCCACAGATGAAACAGGTTTTTAACCAACGTATGGTCTCAATTGTGTAGGAGCAAAAAATCATTCTGCTCACTACATGCTTTAGAATCACTAAAGATTTATTAAATATGGGTACTCTTGTTCTAGTATTAGCTTGTTAAATTTCATTTCGCAAAGCCTTATGTGTCATTAGCGATATTCATCCAACGGCTATTAATTAAGTCATACAACGGCTCTGGAAGTACGTATTCAAAGAACAGAAATGGACATAAACAGCTTTTTTTTCTTTAAATATAGTTTAAAAGGCTTTTAAAGAGAAGGAATTAAAGAATCTTATCTCTGAGGTAACATGAAATTACTTCAAATAAAATGTAATGTTATTATTTACATGCTGAAAATGTATATTTCTCGCTAGCGTATGCATTAGAATTTGATTCGAAACGTTATATATTGCAAATAGATTTATCTTATTAGTCCAAAGGGATTTGAATTCCGAAGGACTATTACTTTCGTTTTGCATTTCGTGTCGTTTCACTTTTCAATTTATTGCTTATTTTATTTTTTTTTTTCTGACGTAGCTTTCTCTTCAAAAATTGTCTGCGTTGCACGGGAAAATAAAAAGGAATTTTAATTACAATTCTAAATAAATAGCCAAATAAATATGAAATTCTTTACATATTCTCTAAAACTTTAACGAATTTTTCATTAACAAACTCAAAGATTTCAAAGCCAGCAATACCAACGTTGTGCAGAAAAACATTTTTATCTCCAGCGCGTGAGAGTGTGTACCGAAATTTCTAAAGATATGCTCAATTTAAAATTATTTTGCGATATTGCTTTTGAACTGAATTTTATGGTTTAAGTGCGAAGAACATGGTATTTAATAAATAAAGGTAACACACAAAATGTTAAATAAACGTCCCTTTCTACGTAATTAAAATCTAAAACCTTTCAGATTTTTTATTGATTATTTTTAATAACACCTGAGTTAAAAATCTAGTGAGGGGTGATAACAAATCCAAGCCATATCTCTAAATGCAAATGTGTGAGGAACAAATTTATGAAACAGCCTGCGAAGGAAATCGAAAATATTGTTAATACAGCAATTCCCATCGAGTGAAACAAAGCTGAAACATTGCTGACGAGTAGGAGATGTTTTTGAGAGTGATTTGTGATGTGAAAGGTAATTGTGTTTATTACTCAGAATTATACAGAAGAGATGTTCCAGGCTTAGAAAATTGAAGAAAAAACTAAAAGATCTTGGTGGACCGGTCAGCTCGCTAACGTATATCTTTATTGACAAACTTCAAAATTACTGTGGAGTTACAACCAGGAATAATATATATAACTCACAAGGAGTGAAAGTACTGTAATTGTTCTATTTTTTCATAGTTTCTCTAGTACAAACCAACCTATACATGGTCAGTGTCCAGTTGGACCAAACATTTAGTATAAATATTAGCGAGTTGTAACAATAGGAAGAATATACTCAGACAAATCCAAACGACTGCTAAAGAATGTTCTTAATATTTTTTAGCCTGTCGATAAGAAACCATGTGAGCAGAAGCTGTTTTAAAAGTGCTTATAAGGAAAGACACAAAATGCAAACAAAAGTTTCAAAAGCATATTTTTAGAAATTTATACCGATGAATATGTGTATGGAATTTCGAACTCTTAAATTGGGGCATATATGACTGTTATGCAAATTAACAGAGGTTTTCCAGAATTATTGGATATTTTAAATTGTATAGGTGTACAATATGGTGAATATGCAATTAAAGGATTTAATAAGCTAGGCATGGATAGACAGAAAAAAATAGGTTTATTATAAAAAGCAAACAGGTAAAGCTGAGCAAAAGGAAGGTGTAACCTATAGATTTGTAGAGTGGTCATATATGGGTGAATATTTGATAATAAAAATATAGTATGTTAAACTTTAAACGCATTTTTTTAAAACCTATTTTTTCTCAAAACTTGCTTACATAGCGCAAGATAAATCAAATTATTATAATTTTATTTTTATGAAACATTGTATTCTTAATTGATATATAGCTAGCTAGAGAATGACATACCAGAATATTTATTTATTAAATATTTTTTTTAATTTTGGCCTGTTATTAAAATAATGACATTGCGAATTTATTGAAAATCTAATAAAAATACTTCAAAGAGCTGAAAAAAAATTTTTTAAAGAAATTCCTAAACTTATACTTCATTCTCTAGGTAAAAGCATGTAATTTATTAATGGGTGATTTTTTTTAAATAGCTGCAATAGTTATCCATGTAAAATGTTTCAGATTTCTTTAAAATTTGCTTAAAATTTCACGTATAATTAATATTTTTGCAGGATAATAATAGCATGTATTAAATTTTGATATTCCGTGAGTGATTAATCTCTGTGAAATATAAATGAAGAAAGTGCTTATGGTATATTTGGAAAAAAAAGGTGCCATGAACGTGTCAATCGTGCATTCTGAAGAAAAAATTTCGAAAATATTATAAAAAACGTCTGGCAAGTAAACTTCATTTATTTTGAAATATGCCTGTCTTAAAATACAAATAAAGTACAAGATTTAAATTTAAATTCTCATGGGGGATTAAGCCCAGTTTTTAGTAAATACGCAGAAATCACTGCTATTTATCAGGAACAATTTCTTCAAATTTAAGAGATATGGGAATATCTGGCAAAAGTCAATATATATATAGTTTGTAGTTATGCTAAGTGATTTAAATATTATCTGCTTTTCAACGAAGCAAAAATAAAACTGCTAAAAAAAGAAAAATTACTTTAAAATTAGACCACATTAAAGTAAGACTAGAAGTGAAGGTTCAGACTAACATTCCCTGAAGAAAATCCTTTGTTCAAAATGAAATTGGTTAATGAGCATTAATTATTATTTAATTAGCATCATATGTAGATCTATATAAAAGAAAACTAAGGACTGAATTAAGTCAGTAAAGCTAACAGAGATAGACATATAAAATATTTCTCTCGCCTTCTTAACATGGCTTCGGGGTCTAATGGCTAGCCTATTCGGTGCGTAATCGAGAGGTCCAAGGTTCGAGTCCCGGCATGGGCATTGTTCCTTTTCGTCTTCCGGCTTCATGACTCTATAGCCATTGAGAATCAAGCAAGTCTTTCTTATGTTGCATTGCAAGAGTTAAAACATAAGAAGTGGATTTGCAGTGGTAACATATAGAAGTGGATTTTTTTAATAAATCACTGTCTGATATACTTACTGACCAAGGAAAAATCTATTAATTAAAGACTACTCAAAGGCAGGAAAACGCAGAACTTCTTGAAGTTGGATGTTGTTGGTATGGTGTCATGGCATGATATTTATTAAGATATGGTAGCAAGATCTAAATAAGCCATTCTCCGCAAGCTGATAATATCTTCTTCTTCAGGTTGAGTTTGTCAGGTGTTAGGCATCCTTGCTAAATAGCATTTTGCGCTAAACTTAGCAAAGCCAATGCTTCCTAGCTCCATTTGTTTGGATCGCCATTTTGTTTACAAAGTCTGACAGCCCCTTAATAGACCTCAGATGTAACTCTTTAGTACAGAGAATACATAAAGTAGCCAAGTGAGTGAAGGCAAGGGCATCCCATTCATATGGCGTGCTGTTTCCTCGTTCTTACAGCATTTCTTGCATATAGGATCTTATTGAAGAAGAAGTCTCATAGTATGAAGATGTTTTTTGAAATAGTAGTGCCCTGTGATGAAGTCCAAAATTATTTGTATCTTTAGTCTTGGACACTTTAGAATTTCAGAGGCAATTTTAGCAAAAGATCTGATAATCACATTTTTGGCATGGTGGTGTACAAAAAAAACAAGACAAATTTATTCATTTTCTCTTTCTCTCATTCAAGGAGGACACTCCTTGCAGTCTTTATATCGATACCACATAATGGGCTCCACACCTATTGGATTAAAAGACCATCCCCGTTTTGCAAGTTCATCTGCCTTTTCATCACCTTCAATTCCCTTATGTCATGGTACCCATATTAGGATTAGTTTGTTTCTGGTTGCCAGTTCCTTTAGAAAGTTTTTGAAAGTCTTTTAGAAATAGTAATATATTTTTTATTCCCTTCGAAGAAGAGCAGTCTTACAAAATGCGTTCCACAGTTAAGACGAAAAGTGGACAAAATTTTCAAAATTTTCATGGCACTGCGTTATTTGTTTATTCAGTACCAATGCAATCCTATATTATGTCAAATGTACTACATATGGAATTCAGTTAAACATGTTAAATTTAAAGTTATATTACCCAATGTAATAATTTCCTTTTAATTCACCAAGTTACATTATAATAAAGATCGCGTCGTATAAATAGGAATTGAGGGATAGAATTTTTTTTCTTGACTCAGTTTACCATTCTTCTGAACGGTAGATGAAACATGGAATAAATACTTTATCAGTAAGAACTTTCTACTGGGTAAAGTTGAGAGAAAACGGTGCTTGCTCCACTTGGGAATCGCTGCAGGCGCGATTTGGTGGAATAATTGAAAGGCTTGCTTCAAATCGCTCGGGAATACAAGACTGCTGAGTTTCGCATTTAACTTGAATAAGAGAATAATAGCAGAGCGAAACTGGATTTTGGTATTCTGAGTAATTCTAGAAGCTGGTATTTATAAAAGAACATTTTGAAATCACTTCGTACAGCACAATATTTACTGACGCGTTAGTTAAGTTCTGATTTCGCTTCCTCTTATTTGGTTGTATTTAAAGATTAAATACAATAGGCTGGTTCTGGTAACTTATTACTCAGCTTTGTTGTGTGGTATTTTTTTGTAGTTGCTTCATATTCTATAAAGACATCATATAATTCTATGATGTAGTTGTGTAAAGTTGCTCACGATCAGATCACATTCTTCCGTAAATAACATTCGCCCAGTAATCTCTCGGATTATTTTATTATCATTCGACATTGATTCTGTGTTTTTGCAACATATTATTAGAGCACTTGTTAATTTTTCTGAATGGTAACTGCATATTCGTGGTGGAAAGGAATTCGCATGGGAAGACGAGTGCCGCACAAACGAATTTCCAGACCTTTCGGTTCCAATAATAATAACTGGCATTTTTACTTTCTTTACATTTTACTATTTTATCCTGTCTTCTTTTTTTTATGAAAAGTAAGATCGTATGTTTCCAAAACGTAAACAAAAGCTCCCATTTTCTTTCCAAAGCGTTGTGGTGTTACGTTGTTTTATTAGTTTCTAGTTCATATTTCTATGTTTTCTTATTTTAGAAGTTACATTTTCCCCCTACATTAAATGATATTAAATATGGGATGAGATACATCAGGCCATAAAGAATCCCTTAACATAAACTCTGCTGCTAATATAAACTATGGTAGACTCACTCTAGCAAAGATTGTGCCCTCTGGAGAGTAGCCAGAGAAAGACTTCAGTAAAGGTCAGTTGATGAACCTGTTAAGTTGTATCAGACCGCTGCTCTGTATAATTCTTACAATTATATATTTTATCCTTGTGTAACTTAACCATTGTAATAAATTATTGTTACACTGTAAAGGACTCTTTTATGACCCCATCCAACATGACCCCCCTTTAAATGACGCCCAACGTTAATGTTTAACAATTTTCGCTTGGCCTTTGCTCAGTACTTTCTCTTTCAGAACGAGCGTCTACACCCAAAGGAAAACCCGATTCCTACCAGAGGATAAAACTTTGGGTAACGTTAATCCTCGTCCGTCAGGTATGAATATTCCTTCATGGAAGGATCGTGATGGATGGGGTCATAAAAGAGTCCTTACAATGTATCAATAATTTATTGCAATGGTTAAGTTACACAGAAACATAACGTATAATTTTAAAAATTATACAAAGCAGGAGTCTGATAGAACTTAACAGGTTCACAGGTTCATTACCTGGCCTTTACTGAAGTCTTCTCTGGCTACTCAGCAGAGGGAACCCTCTTTGCTAAAGTGAGTCTACCATAGTTTATATTAACATCAGAGTATATAATAAAGGATTGGTTGTAAGGCTGAAAACACGCGTTAAAAATTTATGCTTCTTCCATTGGGAAAAAGAAAACAAAATAATATGGTAAGAGTTGGATAATGATGAAAGTGAAAAAGGCAGTGAAGATGGTACATGTTTATCTCTGAATCAAATGGAGAAGTAAATGAAGATGATTTTACAGTTTTAAAAATCTTCAATATTTTTTTTAAACTGAATTTATGATTGCTTTTAATTGATTTAAATTTTTAAACTCTTTTCATGATTTCATCGTATTTATGAACGCTAGCTGCTTCATTGTATAAATGAATGCTGGCTGCTCTAATAAAGATCTTATCCCATTCTGGAGTTTCAGGACTAAATTCTTGCACTATATCATTTTAGTTACGTTTTAAACATTATACAGCAAAATATACAAAAAAAATAATTGAATATATTTGACTGCTTATAAGAAGTATTAGTTTTCTGACGTGTTTTAATTTTAGAAAAGGTACTAAAGAAGCATTTATGCTTGGCTTAGTAAATATAGTTTTTTCACACTTAAAAAAGAAAGGAAACCGTTTTCTATAAATTTGGCTTAGTGACATAACTCCACTATCTTTCAGAGTCATTTTGCGGCAATGACCTTCCCCATAGTTACATAAATTAAATTCTTTTTTTTTAGTTAGCAAAGATTTAATTCCTTTCCTTTACTTATAGGCTTCAATCACTAACGCTATTCTAGATAAATATTAACTGATATCTTTTTATAGGCATATTATTAGTGTCAAAGGAATTAAATAATTTTGAAATGTTACAACAAAGTGAGCATGATGTTGTAATTAAATATATCTTATGTCATGATCATATTTTAAATTTTTGTACCACTAAAGATCAAAAACTAAGTAGTAAATTAACTCTGTGACAAGGATATCTAAATTAAAGTAATCTGATTAATTACAGAGGCTGTTCGTGCATTTTTTGGCCGATTTTGCATTGATATAAAAAAATCGCAAGCTTGGAAAAAGATTTCTAACTGCAGCTATATTTTCAAACTATAAATTGTCATCTGCTACTTAAACCTTTTATTTTTATGCAAAATGGCGCTTTTAAAGAAGCAATGGACGGAAGGCTATGTTTGTACTCTTTGCGAAAAAATTATTATTAACTTGTTATTAACAAAAGCTGAGAAAGCCATGAATTTTCTGTATCTAAACCAACGATAGATAATATTTGCCAGTAAGAAACAAAAAAGTCAAACTTCGGCATCAAGGAGAAAACTTGTTCAAAATACATATCCAAAGAAAAACGGAACGTTTCGAATGTTGCAAAGGTAAGAACTGTAATGTTAAAACAAAATAAGAGAAGCAGTTTCTTTGAGCATGTACATTAATTACATTCCTGTTCATAAAATGGTTTCTACAGCATCTCCTCTCATTCTTGTGTTGATTCTTAAAACGTGACAGGGAAAAATCTGCGGCAGCATTTAACTTCTCACCTCTTGCGTTCTGACCATACATTTTCTGTGATGAATATTGCTCGTATAGCTCCGTTCTCCCCCCCCCCAAGTTTTGCTCACATTTTCAAGATTCACCCTGTTTAGTGGTGAAACACTTACCCATTTTAAAATATTTCAATATTAGAACCTCTTCGAAAAGAATAACATGCCAGTGATCAACATAGCACATTCTAGAAGGCCATTCACCAAAATTATGCATTTCAACATTGCAAAATCATGGTGGCTGTTTAGAAAACTTCCCGAAAATTCATTTACGGGGAGCCATAAAGAAGAAAAACTGGACTCAAAACAATGCTCGACAGCATCATGTTTTTGTGACATTGGCATCATTGCCACAGTTCGAAAGCATATCACTAAAACATCCTCTATGTGACCTGATTTAGATAAAGGTAATTTCTGTGCATTCTTTAAGTTGAGGGGACAACTTAGGAGAAAGAGATTTCCTTCGGACGAGGAAAATGATAACGCCGCAGTTACAGTATTGTTGCGTTCTACGGGTTCGTGGATTTGGAGTAATTGACTACAACACTTGACGAAGAATGAAATCACAATTTATTTGTCAGTATTTCAGAGGACAGTTCCAAAGACGCGTTACAATCTTCCAAAAATACGATAAACACGCTGAAACAATCAGCAACACAGCCTTCAGAGCGAAACACTAAATACAGCTCCCGACTCGGTCGATCGCTCTCAGAGCTCAGCACGCTCAAGATACTCTTCACGATAAAACTCACGATAAACTCATGATGCACTCAACGATATATTCACGATAAACTGCTGATCCACGTTCAGGCAGAATTTATATAGCTTTTGGCTTGCCTTCGAGAAAGCTATCTTACCGCAGCTAGACATTTCGTAACAGCATTAAAAGGGATGTCATAAAATAGTTTATTTCGTATTCTGGTTCAATCTTAAAACAATATCAAAAGTCTAACTTACTGAGAAACATTGTACTAATATGAAAACGTAACTTGATATAAGGCCCATAGACTCAGTTTATTATGAATCTTAAAATGTTGAAAAGGTTTTAGTCAGCCTTTGAAGTTTCAAATATCTTCAACTTTCATTTAACTTTGAAAAAAATATTTTTATGAATATTATAGCGTGTGAGAGAAAGGTACTAAAATTTATCAGAAAATTAACTTGCAGAAAAGAAATTTTTCCAATGTTTTTTACCTTTCTATATTTATGAAAATAACGTATTTTAAAATTAGAGAGCTGAATCTTTGAACTGAATTAATTATTTTAATACCTGATAGTCCTATTTCTTAGAACACTTTAGAGGGACATCACGAGGTTTATAGAGCATTAAAATAAATCTGTGGTATGTGATTAAATGTCTTGTGCAGTTAAATTACTCATATTACTCAGAAAATTACTGCACTGGCGAAAGAGATCAAATTTTTTGATCCGTACTAAATTTTTTATGTTTAGGTTTAGATTTATTGATAGCCCTTACTTAAAAGTTTATTTAAAAAGAACATTATGACTCTTCTTAACTTCTAAACACTATATTTCCTGGAAACTAATAAAAGTTGAAACTACCACTTCTTCTCAAACTTAACTGTGACCGAAGCCACATAGAAGTAACCACATTTATGGATTACAGGCATTCTTTTCTTTTTTTTCTTATTCGTTTTCGTCATTACTGACATTCGGATCTCATCTGTGGTACGAAGCAGACGAAATCTGGTTTTTATTATTTGTTTTAACATTCCAGTTTGGATAAAAATTCGCCTCGCATTAGTTTCTACCCATCTCCCAGTATGCATACATAAATGTGCAGTCAATAAAATGCCATAAAGGGGAGGGGAATAGGGAGAATCCTGTTTCCCGTCTTCTCCTTCGTTTTCCCCTCCTCTCCTCTTCCTTTCTTCTGAGCAAAGCTCAAAAAAACGCTGCGTTTTTGCGATTCGTTCGTGACCTGAAGTTGCCGTACTTTTTTATACATTTCTTATTCTTAGGATTCTTAATCGAATTTTGGAACGTTTCCTGTTATTGTTCACCATATTTGGATGGTTTAAGGCAGTTATGACAAACATCTCCACCTGACATGGGGCCTTTTCCAGAAAAAGTCTCTAAAATGATATCGGAAGACAAGAAAAATTTAATTTTGTCTTATAAAATACTTTTCTAAGGCATCTCTACGCAATATAATATTTTAAAAAAAAGTATTGAAATAATTAAACAAGGAAATTCGTTAGCTTGAAACAAAATATATAACTTTGATATACAATACAATGCATTTCTCATGAAGATGAAGTTTATATGGATCTGCATGTCATGCATATGTGCGTTTAAAGAGCAATACGGAATTCTAGATCATGAAGAATATTTCACATGTGTATCTAATACGACACCAGATGTTTGAATGAAAATAATAATTACACGGTATTATTTGACAACATTTGGAAAAGGGATGATCAAATTTTAAAGGTAATAGGTTACGTATAATTGGAGCCGATTTTCAGAAAGGAACTTTAGAGCTCTGTACAACATGATGAAAATTTTCGAAGAAAATTCTGTAAAGGATAGTTTCTTCCGATTAATAAAAAAGGAAAACCATGAAATCTCCACCCATGCCCACATTCTAATTCCGACGACTGAATGGTTTCTCCATATGAATACGAGCTAGCTTGTTTTAGAAAGTTCTCCTCCGTCTAGGTATCTTTTACCCCTTTTAGAAGTTTGTTACTCTAGTTTCGAATCACACTGTGTATATACAGAGAGGGAGTGATATATAGATATATAGAAAGAACGGTAAGAAAAAGAATCGCACGCGTAAGAAACTAAAAAAAGCCAGATATGTAATGATGAATTTTTGTTAAAAAACATAAAATTCTATCTTTAGAGTATTAATGATAATTCTACTTCAAATCTGTAACAGTGAATTTCAAGAAAATACTAATTTCCAGCAAAAGAACTTAAATATTTATTATCCATCAAACTAAAAAGAAGAAACATAATTTGCTTAAACAGAAAAAAAAGTTAATAACATCTTATTAAATTATTATTTTCAGAAACAAAGTAATTACATTAATTTGTATAGTCAATAGGATTTTTGATAGCATGAAACGTGAAAAAGTGAGCAATGCCCTTCCCGGGGTCTCGAGCCTAGATCTGTCGAATATACGTCGAATGTGCTACCGTTACACAAAGAAGGCAGGCAGAAATGAGGGAGAAAATACCTTATGAATTCTTAGCAGGTAAATTTTCGGTTGTGAAGATACACTTTATATTTCATTGGTAAACTTTCTTTTAGCCTATGAATGTTAGTTCAGATCGTCTTGAAAAATTGAGGTTTCTTATAATTAGGTACTTTAAAAAAGTCAGTACTGTTTAAAGTTTATATTTAATTATAAGAAATAACTCAAATAAGACATATCTGTTAGTGATTAAATTAAAACGGTTATATTCTCATTACCGTGAATGTTATTTTTTTCATGTTATGCTATGACATTTTTTCTTGCTTCTGCATGTTAATTAAAAAAACTATCTTTATGAGTATTCGACGAAAATACATGGAATAAGTCTTACTCAGTCTGGATCTAGTGTCGAAATTTTTAAATCATAAAAGTCATGTCTATTTTTGCATAAATTGTCTATGCAATGTATATAATACCGTTCTTTGTTCTTTGTATTGAAAATATATATCAAACTTTCAAAAGTGGACGATAAAACAAGAAAAAACATACAAAAGGGAGATTTTAAAATCGATAAAGTTTCTGCACTATTTAACGCCGATTAACATTCTTCCGTTAGGTTTTAATATATGTTGCATGCTTTAAATTAGCCAAATAAGCTTCATCCGGGCAAATAAGTTTTCATAGAAAATAAATATATCAGGCTAAGAAAGGTTTACAGAGTTTTCACACGTATAGGAGCTTAACACAGTATGTGAAAAAATTATATTCCCCCTTGAAATAAATTTCGTAAATCACTTTGTTATGGTAAATTGAACAATAGGATTTTTTGAATAATTGCTAATAATTCGACGTATAATTTGCGAAAACCAACGAATATCATGACATTTCATTATTTTCAAAAAAAATATTTATACTGTTATACATCAGGCCTCGGTAACCTATGACCCGCGGGTCACCGAGTGACCCATTCAATAATTTCAAGTGACCCTCTTGAGTTATGAAAATAAAGTAGAATACATAAAAACAAATTATAAAACATAAACATGAAACGAGCAGAGGAATACATGAAAAATAAACGAAAAATAAACAATAGCAACAACCTCTTTACTTGATTACAAAGTTGCAGTAACGAACATGTAACATAATTTTAAGAAGAAATAAGTTTGGCCACGCCGATTCATAATCCATTGGTTTTCCTATCCCTTCAATTTATAAATGCCAGCAAATATTTTCACTCATGAAATTTCTTTTAAGTAAGAACAGGAGCAGCTTAACTACTGAAAATTCAGTTGTTTGTATTTTTCTAAAGATGACAAAGTATACGCCAGACTTCACTAAATTGAAATCACAAGTGTAGCATCAGGGGAGTCATTAATATCGAAAATAAAAAGAAAATTCCTTCTATTATGTTTGTTTTTATAATTTTAATTTTTATGTTTAAAGCCTATTGCAATTTTCTCCTTAATAACATTTATTTTATGAAGAAAGACAGTTCTAAAATGAAACTAACATTTGCCCAAAATGTATTCTTAATTACACACATTTTGATTCATTTTGACTCGCAGCCAAAGAAGGTTACCGACTCCAGTTATATAAATGTAGTATATAAGATAAAAAAAATTAAAAATTCAAAATTTAAACAAAGTATTCAACTCTATAAATACCCTTTTCCTGAAATACGCAGTTACTGTCCTCTTCTTTGTTCTGAGTGCACGTATTATTTTGCTCTCCGCATCATTTATTGTTTAGAGATGTGACTAGTTATATAGATTTGTCGGGTGCTTATTTTGTCTCATTGTAAGGTGCTTGTTTGTCTCATTGTTCAAAAGACTTCATCAGAAAATCAAAAAGAAAACATTTAAAAGAAATCATTGAACTTTAATACTTTTATCAAAGGTGTAATAATACTGTTTTAAAATGAAAAAATAGTCTAATGTTAGACCCATGTATCGTAAGTTTGTATACGTTTCACTCTATTTTTATCAATACGAGACGATGTGTCAGTGTAATTATTGTTTTAAAATATCTGATATTTAGGGTCATATTCAGATCAAAGGATCTTCAATCATCATGTTCTCATACATATTAACAGGCAAATAATGAAACACACTTAAAATCAAAATGTACGAATTACAAAGTTTTAAATTTCTGAATAAAACTGACTTGCTTTTTGGGATTATGAAATCATTTTCAAGTAAAAAAAACCTTACCTGCTATTTATACTGTTAAAATGCTGTTATTTTATTACTGTTAAAATTATTAAGTTCTTTTAAAATGTAAAGAAATAATAAGATTAAAATATCCATTACTAGAAACATTGAATATTTTCAGTAAATTAAGATTTATTATTAATTAAAGAAATTAAAGAGATAAAGTTCCATTATGAATTTTGTCAGAAATTTTATTGAATGTTTTCCTTAAATCTTATCTTTCTAAAAACTACATTGCAATGAAACCTTTAATGAAAACAATTTTACTATAACCTTTCAGAACAACCTTAACCATCTCCCTTATACCAGCAGAAATATTTGAGAAGGAGACTCTATATAAAAGTTTCTCTAAAAAGCTATTAATCAACAATATTAACTCTTATTAACTCCATTTATAACTCTTCTAAAACAAACAATGCATTTTCTATGCGCAAATAACAACTTTCTGAATGGCTCATTAATGTTTCCAACTCTCATTTACTCTCTGAGTTTTCATTTCTAAGGGAAATGAGGAGGAATACTAATTGAGGTAACTCAAAAAAACCATGAATTATTTTTCTGTTACTCATTCTGCATGCTGAGCTGTTATGTTTCACTATGGCCATATACATATTGGGAAAAAAGTGTACATCTCACTCTGTTTTTACCCCTACCTGCCTTGGTAACCAGCAAAGTTGGTTCTCCGAGAAAGGAGTCCGTTGGACCTGTTCCAACTTAGGGTCTGGCCGTCCAAAATGTGGCCAAGATCGATACCTCCAGTGCCTTTTGCAGAGCGAGACTCTTTTCTGGGAGGGGCCCGATTGCACGGAGGAGACTGTTGGACTGCTAGATCTCAAAGGGAATTATTCCCTTTTTTTTTGCTTTTTTCCAAATTCATGTTTGTGGACGCACGTACATTTGCAGGGAAATCCAATTTATTAACCTCAGCTTCCAAAGAGTGACCTTTGAAGCATTTAGGAAATTTGTACTTAACGTTTAAGGGGGACATAGTGACGTAAATAATTTTTCGTCACAAATGAAAGCAAAAGAAATTTAAAATGAAATTAAAAAAATTTTAGTAGTGTAAAATTTTGTACTTTTTATTGCAAAATGTTATATCAACAAGAAAATATTCGTGAAAATAATAAAACGAAGCGATTTTTCTCAGTTTATTATTTGATAGTTTGAAGCAGATATGTTGTTTTTCTATTCACATAGGTAGTGTTTAGACATATGGGACGTTATAAATGTAACTCAAATGGATGTAAGCAACTCATAATTAAATATTCACCATAAATTACGAAGTTACCTGAAATCTTCACACGAAAATTATGAAATTAAAAAGAAACGTATATTTGGTGTAATAGCTAATAAACTCCCCTTCAAGTACTTTACTAAAAATAAATATTATAAAACAATGAAGATGCTGTAATTAACGATAGGAGACCCACGTTATATTTTTACATTTGATATTTGATATTTTTATATGAATATTTTGGTGTATGTTTCCTACACTTATTATATAAATACATTTGAAATTTTATAAGATTATTTTAATATATATATATATATACTATAAATTTGCATACTATAATACTATATTGATTGGATATTGATTATATAAATATTATAATACTTTGCAGCTTTAGCGCAAGTCTTGGGCTTATTAATTTACTTTTAATTACTTTCATTATATATATATTAAATTATGCATTAATTAATTAAATTATTTTAATATACATATATTAAAATAACATCATGTCATGAATATTCATAAATAGATATTTACAGCAAATATGTATACATATTTGATACGAACAGAAAACAATAATTTTATGTTTTATTTCAATAACTCTAGTTTCTCTTCCAGAATAAATAGCTTTAATTTGAGAAGCTTAACGTTTTTGGGTCACTTCTGCATTTATACATTTCAAAGGAAATTATACTTGTTTCCTTTACCACATATACACGCACGCACATACACACAGACACACACATATATGTATATACAATTATTTTAAAATGCGTATAAGGAGGAATCAGTGTTTTTTAGCATCTTTCAATGGTCGTCATGACTAAGATGACCGTAGCGGCTGAAGGCAGAGCTGAGTGGAAAAGCATTTAGAATAACTGCGCTTGACATATCACAATCTTTATTTTTACGCACATGAGATCATTTTTCTGTAGATAAGGTAATTTTTAAATCATAGTTGAATACAATAATTTCTATGTACACGGGTTTTAAAGTGCGACGTCATCTTAAGCAGGTAAGCAGCAAGCAGCGTAGAAAAGTAGCGTTTCTCCACGCGAAAGAGAGCGCAAAAGTTCGAAGGAAGAAGGAAGGGAGTCGATAGTTTCATTTCGAATTAGAAAACGTTTTAGTATATGGGCAAGAGGTATCTGCATGAAACATTACATAGCATGAAAAATCGCGAATTTGGGAGAATAGATGAATTTAGGGGGAGTACACGAAATCTAGAATGTTCATTTTGGGATTGCCAATTATTTTTAAAACAGCTATCGTATTGTGTTATATCTTAAACTTATCCCCTCCCCCTTCAAAAGAATGGCTAAGACTGCAGGGTGGTAGAAAAAGCATTAGAATAGCAAAATATGAGAGAGATAATTTTGAAAATACAAAACATAAAACTAACTTTTGAACAATGAAAAAAGTTTGAACTGAATAATAATTTTAATCACTATATTCTTTTAAAGCAATGGCGCATTTTAGAGTCCTGAAGTTTTGAGGATGTCCAATGTAAATTTTGTAACGGAAACTAAAACTAAAATTAACCAATCATAGCTTGCCTCTACGATTACATCAAACTTAGTATAAACACCGCTGGCAAGTTAACTACGTCATTATTCCGCTACATTTCTT
>KK115346.1:129161-139208 GCA_000611955.2 Stegodyphus mimosarum
CTTGAAAACATCTCTGTGCTATGCCCTCCTTTGTTCTTATTCCAAGATGATATAACGTGCATATAAAAAATATCGTAATTGCTATGATTAAAAAGTATATTCACTACAAGGAATTATTCTAGTGTGCCTGGAAATCTGCAAATAAGGATGATGATTGGCTGAATTTAGTTTGGTATCAACTCCTTCCTCTTGCCGTACCACTCAGCCATCGCGACTGTGCTTCGAAAACATCACATATATATGTAAGATAAAAAATATATAATTCAAAATTATAATTTAAATTAGCAAGAGTCCTTAATTTTTAATTTTCTCTCTCTATTCTAAATCTCAAATAACATTTCTGGTTTGCGTCATTTCTAGATCAATCCATCTTGTATGTCTTGCGTATCGCTGATGTCGTAGCTAATTCAGAACCTGAATACAAAGTTTCGAGAATTGAAACATTCTAACCTAAACCAAAACCTTCTGTCAGTGAGCCCCCACATTAGATAACTGCGCACTTTCGCTTCAGTTCTCATGCATTCAAGACGCTACTTCCCTCTCTATGCTTTGTCGTACTACTAACTGCGCCGTTATCTAAAATGGAATACTCTGTATGAAACTGTGGGGTACGTATTACGTCCATGATCAGGTGTGACGATAAATATGTTTTCGATAATTGGGATTCGCATCCAACAATAAAAATTATATTCCATTTGGCTGTGTATAAGTCTGTGTATAAGTCTCTTCTTCGAGAGTCAAATTTCTAGTCTCTCCAAGTTATAAAAGCAAAACCCAATCGTCAATCCGTTGCAGCTTCCTCCAAATCATCACACACGGACACACACACACACATATATAATATATATATTAGGCATTTCTCAACTACTTTAAAATTATGTTTTAGACTGATGGTAGTTTAGGTAAACCTCTGTGTATTACGAAGGAGTCTGGCTCAGGCGCTTCTTCTTCTAGAAGCAGTATCCAAGAATAGTAAGACTTCTTCCTGAAGACTAAGCTGTTCGATAAATCTAGATTTAGGAACTAAACTAATTAGTTTAAGCGAACGAATCTGCACCGAGTTCTAATCCAAATTTTTATTCAAACATAATAATTTTGATTTACATTTCGTTAATATATTCTAGTATTATTATATTCTGGTGTTATTATAGTCAAGTATTACTATATTATGGTGGTATTGTATTTTAATAGCATTTATTATTGGTATTGTTATACAGAACCCTAATATTAATATTCTGCCAGAAATATGAATTATAGAGTACTTAAGAAGATGAATCGATGTGAGGCCGCTCTGACATTCCTTTAAATTTCGTATGTCAAATATCAGCTTAAATCTGTGTTCTTAACGACAATGAGGTATTATTTATAAAACGTCCAGCTGGAGCGTTTGAGTTCCGTGCAGTTCCGTGTATTTCTAAGCTTAGGCTAAATGTTGTTTGAACACTAGAAAATGATTGTGCGAACTACTTATGGTACAACTTACAAACTGACAGTAGAAATTATGCTCATATTGTATTGCATTTAGCACTTTATAATTATTTAGAATAACGAATATAATAAAAATTCGTGATCTTACTCCACGAGTAACGTGCATATGAACCAGTTTCCCTTACAAAGACTTTCACAAAAACATCTATATTCTTATCACGCAGCAAGCGCGTGATTTTCCATAATCAATTAATCAGTCAATCGGAATTTCTCGACGTATAATTTCTTTTTATTGTTTTCTTCAAATAATAACTGTCAGCATTTTGAATTATCTGTTACTAAAAAATATACCTTTATTTCTTTAAGGCACAACTAATTAGCCGCGCCTTATAAAAAACAGAAAAAGTAGTTATTTCAAATTGAAAGAATAGTAGTCATTTGAACTAAAATGCCGTTCTTCTGCCTAATGGCAAATACAGGTATACCCAAAAAGAGAAATTCCTATTTAAGATATAAATTTATTACCGTAGCGCAAAGTATCATTTATGTGAGGATAATTTGAGTCGTAAATTAATAATTATCAATACAACAATAGACAGAATAAAAATCCTAAGTAACTAAGTATTCCATGGCTTTAAATATTGAATTTAAGGGAACATTAAACTTACAGCCATTTTAATAAAAAAAATCTGAAAGTTTTCAGATTTCACTTTACGCCCAAGGGAGCGTTTTTTCATTTACATACCCATACATGTTTAAAAACAGTATATCTTTAGAATTTCCGATAGACATTGTCGCGCGCTGGAGATAAAAAAAAAGTTTCATTCCGTACAGTTTTGCCATTGCTCGTTTTGAAAATCGTTGAGTTTTTAATCAAATATTTTTAAAAGTTTGCAGAGACATTGGGTCTTACAAAATCGATTGTGCATCAGATCGTCAGGGAAGAACTTCAAATGCGAGAAATTTATGCCAATCTGCTTCCAAGAATTTTGAACTACGGACACAAAGAAAATTGTCAGCCGATTTCGCTTCTGTTTTTGGAGTGCGTAACGAGGGCCCCTAATATTTGTAAGCGAGTGACGAAACATGGATTTTCCAGTATGATCCCGGAGCAATGAGACAGAGTGAAGAGTAGCCCACGCCCTAATCGCGTCATCAAAAGAAGGCTACAACGAAGTCCATGCTCACTGCCTTCTTTGACACCAAGGGAATAGTGCGCAAAGAGCTCATGCCACCCGGGCAGATAATTAATGCAGATTTTACAAGGAAGTGATGCAAAAATTGAGGAATCGAATCGCACGCGTCCGCTCGGAACTCAAAAACAATTCGATTCTGCACCACAATAACACCCAGGTCCACACATCCTTCAAAGTGGCTCAGTTTCCACTCAAACACAAGGTTCAAAACACAAGGCCGTAAGCTGTACCACCAACATGCTACGAACCCGATCTGTCAGAACCGGACTTTTTCTGTTCCCTTGGTTAAAATCAAGTTTAAGTTCATGGTTTTGACAATCTGGGCAACTGCCAAAAAACTGCAACACGCGTCCTGTACAGCATTCCACTTGAAGACTTCCAGGTAGGCATCAATGGGTGGTAGAGTCTTTGACAACGGCTCATTAATGCAGGAGGAGGCTATTTTGAAGAATATTAAGTCTCAGCAAAACTATCTTTAAACTAATTTTATGGTATCAGTCTCATTATTACATTCTAGACAGACCTTGTAGGACGTCATTTCTGAATTTCGTATTCTTCAATATCAGGTTGTAAAGTTCTACTCTCCTTCTGTTGTGTAGAATCTTGAGAAATAGTGATTGCACTGACGAAGGGTTAAAACTACCCTTTATTAAACTCTTTAACATATTTACAATGCGTCAACTTGACGCTAACATACTACGCCTCAACTTGGGCAGTAACTGAAACAGTAGAATCAAACTTAAGAAGTTAAGATGTTCACAAATAGTAGAATTAAACTACAGGGCTCATATAATCCTGTAGCCTACAGCGCGTGTCGTCGTGTCGTTACGTAAGTCTAGTGGCAGCGAGATAATAGCAATTAAGCGACGTCAACCAGCAATAACTGCTGAACAGAAGTTTGAGTATAAGCACGCACAACAATTTCCCGGACTCTCTCTTTCTCTACTGGAACGTCGATATTTAACTTATTCTTCCACTGGTAGAAATTGCATTTCTTACGCGCGCTACCAAATTTAAATATCTGGCACTGACAATTTGGGGAATGAAGGCTTAGAGCTAAGTAACTTAAAATTAAAATTAAGTGGTTATTAAAAATAAATATAAATCCCTACAAGGTTAATGTTCTGTTTTAACACCACATTATTTTAAAAACGTATTCTCCTCTATACAGCTCTCAATAATCTGCCTTCTTATACGCATCACATTGTTTTTCAGAACGTTTATGGCGTAAATTAAGTCATAAAATCATTTATTAAAATTACGTAGAATTTCCAATATGCCGAATTCTTCAAGCACATGTGATAATTCATCTAAACGTAACTATAGCTAAATGTTATTCTTCTCTATTATCCTTAAGAATATATTGCTATTTTATTGAAGAAAAAACACTAAATACAAAGGATTTGTAAACGGTATAATGTAGAAGTATGCAAAACTATCCATTATTCATTTTGTAGAGTCAATAGATTATATGAAGCAGGAGACATGAAAAATGAGCAATGGCTTCGCCGGGACTCAAACCTGCACCTCTCAATTACTCGCCGAGTGTGCTAACCTTTGCACCACGAAGGCGTGTGTTACACTACGAAGGCATGGTGGAAGGCCGGAAAAAATACCGTATATACTTTTCCTTTAAAAGTACGACTGGGAAATAGGGGACCAATCCGCCAGATCATGGTGGTGACGAATTATTATCCATGACCTTTTAGTTTGGGCGCCACTGTAGAATCATAATTTTATTTTGAAGCAGGACACGTTAAAAACAGCAATGCCGTCGCCGGAGCTAGAACCTGGACCTCTCTGCACCGAGTGTGCTAACCGTTAACTAACCGTTATACCCCAAAAGCATGCTGGAAAGAGGGACAACATACCCGATAATTCATCATTTTACATTTATAATAAGCTCACCTACGAAAATAAATCATTGTAAGAAATCTTTAAAAGTAAAATGTTTTTAATATATTTAAATTTAAATGTCTGAAAATTGTTTTAAATATTTTACAACTCGAAAGAAGAAATAATGATTTATAAATTTAAACATAAAACGGGATGTAGAACCGCATAACAAGATTCTAAACTTACTCTGTATGTGCACTAAACTCTTTAATATTTGTCGTATAATGTATTTTTGCAATTTTCTTATAAATATCTATTAATTATTACGCAATAATGCATCTTTTTTACGAAGCACATATAATTTTTAATATCGCAGTTAATTTATTCAATTACAATTTTTCTCCTTGATATCTAACTAAGATACTTATAAGCAGAAAGCAAATAAACGGGTAAGATATATATATAATACAACAGATTTCCCTATTCAAAAGTAAGTCACTAATCACATGACAGAATTTCTATTTTCGGCAAACAAAGCAATATTCTTTCAAAAAGAAAAGGTAGATTTAAAACACTCGCTTTTTACGTTTAATTAAATTTTAATTGATTTTTTTAGAATGAAATATTTTGTTTGTTATGCCTTCTTCCCTTTATTTAATTTCTTCTCTCCTTCTATTGGGACGTTGAATTTGATAGTACAATGTTTTTGTTCCCGCCTTAATTATTTCTGTAATTGCTTCTCTACTGTTTAATATATTTCCAGTTTCCCATTCAAGACGTAATTATTTTTTAAAAATTATTTTGATTTATTCAGCTTTATTTTGTCAAAGTTCTAAAAACTACATATTAATTTTCTTTCTCTACTGAAAACTGATTCTTTTTAGATGAATTTTAAAACAAATATGACTGATAAAAATGTAATACAATGTAACGTGTAGATAAATGGGAAATGCAAAACACTGTTTAAAACGATGTAATTTGTATTTATTATAACACTCGTGCTTTTATACTCAAATGTTTTAAGTCGTAGATGAGAAGTATATTCCAGAGATAAATAAAAGAATTTTAGTTTTGAAAGTACTCGCTGGATGGAGGTTTTCTGGTGTAGAAGGTCTTAGAAAGATTCTGTACTTGTGTGGTACTTGTGCTTTATTTCTTTTTTCAGCACGTTACAGTCTCCTTTTGGAATATACTCCTGGTATTTATTGCCTAATAAGTAAGACTGGACATATTTAAGACTTATGAATAAGTCTCTCTTATTTAAGACTCATTTATATTTAAGATTTATGAATAAGTCTCTTAATTCTAACTTATGATTCTTTAATAAAACTACGCTAAATAGAGGACAGTGTACTCAAACGCCTTAACTGCGATAAATGCGCAAACTATCAAACGAACAAACTGTAAATGCACAAACTATAAATTTATTATAATGACCTCTTCTATGATTCGTTTGTTAATTTTAAGCCTCTATTTAGCGTATTTAATTAGTTCATTTGAAATCAAAGATTTTTAATTATAGTTCTGAACTCAGTTCTCAAAACAAAAGGCTTTTTTAGCATGTCACGATCTCTTTGATAAAACTTCTTTCCATAACTGTTTAACGATGTTCGCTCTCAGTGTCATTGCTCGTTTCAAAATGCTTCTCAATGCGTTTTTAGTTTTGGCTCGAAACCTCTACATAGAAGGCGTCCAACTTGTTTGATGATGTTTAGGAGCTCATTTGAAAGTACTTATCCTGCAATTACCTTTAAAGGTCCTTTATCATTTAGGAAAGGTTTTGAGCATAAAGAAACCCTTCCCTTGAACAACCCATAACTGATATGATAAAGGTCAAGAAATGTCGATGTGGCATTCCACGCTTAAAATAAATTTTTATTAAAGGTATTCTGCCACCTAGAAAAATTAGAGAGAATGCTTTTGTAGTACTTTTTCCAATAAAGAGCCTTTTAGGGCCTCTGTACCTCTATTTAGGTCACTATATATTTTTAGCTTCACCTTTGTTTTATAACGTTCATTTATTATGCCTAGCATCACATATAAATTTATGATGCCACCTATTAAACGGCACTGCTTACAAAAAAGGTACCTGAAAGATATGTTTCTTTTTTAGAGGCATAAGGGATGTTAAAGCAAATCCCTTGTTTCCTGTGCAGAGAAAATAGTATAGCTGGGATCATTCTGAGAGCGAATGTTGACTTATAATGTAAACAGCAGAAATTTCCAATATTTTTCAATCAAAATTACACGAAAACTATTTGCTAGTTTACATCGTCACTCTTTTGTTCAGAAGTAATGGACACACTCACTGCAAATAGCTTGGTATTAACTTCGTGGAGTACATGTGTCTTGCACTAACTGAGACCAGAGATTCAGTAGCTGTGGAAAAGATGAATAACACTGGAATTGGTATAATAGTCTTTTTCTTTCAGAAGACCTTAAATGGCAAAAATTTTCCACTATAGTTTTTCTCTCGATCGTTGTTCATAATATCTTGAATGCCGTCTAAGCCATAGAAAGACCATCACTCAGCATTTGCTTACTTTAGCCTAAACCAGCATGCACTCCATCCGCAGCTAGAGTTTACATTATTTGTTTGTTAATGCCTCGAAGCTACATCATGAAAGGTTATTATCTCTTAATAACTTGAGCAACTGTTAATAACATATCAAAATAAAGCACTAAAAATTCTGAAAGGTTTCAAATTTTAACGGTCGTTCAAAAAGGGATTGAACATCTTTTTTTCGTATCTACGGCACATACAACTCAACAACAAAATCATAACATTTTTAAAAGCTATACAACAGCATATGTTTAAATTCCCGATGTAGTGTTAAGTGTTGTCATACATTTTTATATTTTTAGTATTTTCTCAGTTCATCGTATCAGTATTCATTTTTATTATTAAGATCGCAACGAAAAATTATCTTTTTGTTATTAACTTTTTATGCTTTAATTTGATTAAATATCACGTTCTTCACATTTACGCCGCATGAAATTCGGTTCAACAGCGAAATCATAAAATACTTAAAAACGGTATATCTGTCTACAGAATTCCTGATACAGCTTTAGAAGTTGCCACACATATTTTTATAATCGCTATATTATTTCTTTAAAAACCTAGCCGCTCGTGCATCCAGCAACCTAAAATAGGTATCATAAAAAAGAAAAACTACATAATGATTTTTAATGAGTCCCGAAAATGTAATTTATTAAAATATTGAATATTTCTAATTAGACATCTCATGATTTTAATACATGTTTATTTAAATCAATCACATAAAAAGCAGAAGGATATATTCTTCAAAACTGTGTTTATTGCTTTTAAATCGCTGAGTTTATTACTGAATAACCATCCAGATTAAATCTGAAATATTTTAGGCTGTTAGACTCTACTGAACAGCGACATGCTGGCGAGTGGAAGATAAAAGTATATCATTTTCTGGGCAGTGGAACACAGTGCTTCCATAGATTCGACTTTGTTAATTAAAATGAAAGGTAAATATCTTACATTTTTTGGCTTACATGGCAACAGTCTTCGAGCTGGAGATACAAATGTTTCATTTCAATCAGTGTTGCCACTGCTCGCTTTCTAACCGTTGGGTGTGTTAATCAAAAATTCATTAAAATTTTACAAAATGTGAAATGGAAAATACGAAATTCGAAATTCGGGCTTCCAGGTGCACATGCTCTGGTCGAACACTATCTTATTCAAAATTTGCTGGCTCTAGATAATGTCGCTTTTTCCCCCACAGAATGTGAGGAACATGCATACGTGCAGATTCTTCATTATTTAATTTCTTTAAAAATAATATAGGACGATTATATTTGGTGGCAACATTTTGAAAAGTGACACGCCGTTTATTGTGAACCAATGTAAAATACCATTTCAAGACTAATAGGCTAATAAACTATTAGAGCTAATAGACTAATAGGCTAATAAACTATTAGGGCTAATAGACTAATAGGCTAATAGACTCTTTAGGCTAATTCATTTCTTCATTAAAAAAAGTTATTAATAAAGCTTCTGTCATGCTACGCATATTAAATAAAAATATCTTCTTTTGGGTAGTAAATAAAATACTAAATTAGATTTTAGACTTATATTAAATTCTACATATAAAGTGATCTACAGTTTCCCCAGGGATTTAGAAAAATGTATAGCACAATACTTATAACAAATATAGCATAAAACTGCATATCGGTGCATAACGAGTAATTCCAAATTTTGTATTTACTAGTGTAGAGGTACTTGATGTATGCAACCCTGTTGATGCGGTGGAATTGGACCTGTTAGTTTTGTATCGCATAAATACCACTCTTTGCCAACCCATTTCTAAATTGCTTTGTCTACAATTCTTTGTTTTGCTCGAAATCATAGTTCGGTCAACTCAACTCAAATCTAGAAAATTCTCAGATACAACAAGCTTTGTGTTTATTTCTGAATTTTCTAATTGTGTTATAGTGTCACCTACTATTATGATTGCCACCTAACGTCTAAATCTGTAAATACTTGATTAAACTTATTGCTAGTGTAAATTTTGAAAGGTACTTTACGTTATGCACCTTTTCGATGCATTTTTTTTAGTCATCTGTACTATTAAGATCTGTGCGCGTCTGTCTGTTTGTTTGAGGCATCATCTCCTCCATAACGGCGGGGAGATGAGTTTTGAGAGAAGTACCCCTGGATTCCAAAAATTCGAGGAAAGCCATTTCGACCATCCTCATCTTCGTACGACTTTAATCAGCCGGGGCATTAATTAAAAACTCTGAAAACGCTAATTTTCGCACTTATTTATCCGAGTGGCTACAGTTTCGGGAGCTGGAGATATATACCTGCTTTATTTCGGAAAGTGTTGCCACTCGCTTTCAAATCGTAGAGTTTGTTAATAAAAAAAATTGCAAGTTTCGCAAAATATGAAATAAAAAATAGCATTGACAAACATTAAGCATATTATTATCATATAATGTCATAGTCTGACGTTGAGGAAATGACGCGATTGCTTGTGACGTCATTGCATGTCGAAAAAGCTTCGTTAATGTCAGCATTTTAAATAAATACCTGCTGTTGGCAACTTTTTTTTTGGGTTAGGGTAATTGACACTCTATGTTATTACCACGTTAATTCTTTTATTGATATTGAGGAAAAGTTGTTATATTACATTAAATTTAAATCACGACATTGTATTTATATCTGAAGTGTCAAGAAGTTTTTGTTTCCTGCTTTGGCAACAAAAAAATTATTTACGAATTGTTGCTTGAAAAGAATAAAATGATATCATTTATACTGAGATGATGTTATACGTTTTCTTTTCAGTTGTACATAGAACTTTGCTTTGTCCTTCGTCCACTTATCTGGCGGGCTTGCCCTCTAGTTGTAATATTAATTTCTGAAATCTCAGACAGAATTGTGAACCATTCTATATACTGCAATCTTTATATTGTGCTTTTATGTATTCGAAATTCACACTGCTTGTGGGGGAATAAATTTCTGTTTTTACGCCATACCTTCCCCCACAAGTAGTGTGAATTTTGAATAAATGAAAAATCTTAATTTTATTCAGTGAGGAAGTAATAAAGTATGCTC
>KK115346.1:139221-152647 GCA_000611955.2 Stegodyphus mimosarum
TGCGTATAACCCAAGAAAATTATAGTTAGCGACAGAGTGTGCGAAGAAAAATTTCTAGGCGTACAAATTCGGTATGATTTTCTTTTCCATTTAAAATCTCATAAGCTAAAAGATTCTTTAATGATTGAAAAATGTTCTTTCATTTCAATGTTGAAAATAAAGCATTCTTGCACAAATTTAGAAAACTTTTTAAAACTTTAACTCTTTTCGATTACAAATTGTATGAACTTAAATATTTTAACATTACTTCCATTCGAAGTTTTCATTTCCACAGTGAAATATTATTTCATTTTCAATAAATACACTTCTCTAAATCGCTCAAATAATTTTCCTTCTTCTATCCGACCCTAGGGAGAAACTGGAAGAGTGATGACAGATTTTATTTCTGCCTATCCCTGAGACGTTACACTTTTTTTTCTTCCTTTCGATCTCCTCAAAGCGCTGCAATCTTGGGTCTTCGGAATTTTCTTCAGGTGTTCGAAAGGACAAAGAGTCAATCCTGATTCTCTGGACTTTTTTCACGTCTCGTAGAGCTTGTGAAAGTATTTCAAGTTCTCTTTCATTCTCTGCGAAGCACCTCTTGTGGTTTCTCTTCCTGATTCTTGTTCTTATTTCATGTCTTTCATAAAAGACAGGTCCAGAAAATATCTTGTGGGTTACGCCATGCATAAACCGTTCAACGAACTATGATAAGGCAGGCGTTAAGTGAATTTCAGATAAATTAAATTGTTTCTTGTTTTTTTTTTTTAATTTTTTTATACTCATTGAGGATGGCGATTTTCTATTATCAGGATGAATTTTATTGTTGTAACCGTAGCAGAGGAAAAAGTGTTCTAGAATTCCAGCAGTCAAACAGCTTTTGCTCAAAATTTAAAACATCTGATAGCCCTTCTTAACACATCTACAGCTTTAATGCTAAAAAAAGATGCAGATGTGTTAAACTGTAAAAAAGCTGCAGATGTACAGTTTTTTTCCAGTTAGACCCCGTATTTCGTCCTTTATAACAATAAAATATGTAAGCTGTCTCTCCAGAAGTTTACGTGAATCCTGCGAGATAGGAAAACAGACATTCTAGAGACGTTCCTGATCTTTCGTAACTGCAGAGAAAATTCTGAATGTTTCTAACATACACATATGTTCGTGAGTATTCCAAACATCCTTGACTATGCTTAGCTCTAACGAGTTCTGAACTAAATGTAAAGAACTGGCAACAGCTTCTGTATTCTACTTAAAGGATTCAAGTTTAAGAAGTCCTAAATCAAGATGTCCAATTCGATTTCAGATCAAAATAAATGTTCATAACAGTGTAAAATTAAAATCCTTGAAAGATGTAAAACAGCTCTATTTTATAAATGATGTATGTGGATGTTATCCAAACAAAAGAGACGAATCTAATGACAGCCAATCAGTTTTCAAATGCAAGTTACGAAACAGTGAAAGAAAGAAAAATACATAAACCTTAAAAAATAGGCCAATTCAATGCTGCTATTACAACTTGTCTCCACTATCTGAAAGTATCATCAGAATAAGTCTACAAATTTTACTGTGGTGAGAAGCATAGGTTTGCGTTTGCCAGGCACGGGCCTCCAGCACATTCTAAGAGACAGTTCGACTTTCTCCAGATATTTGCAGGAGAATCCCCTAGGCCGCGGTTCCAAAATTCTTTCGCTCCTCTTTTCCTGTTATCAAACCACTCGAGAGAACTTTCAACTCGCTGTATATTTTAAGTAAAGTATTCCCATATCGCCAAAAAACTGTAAAACAGCTTACAAACATCCAAACCTTCTCCGAGATTCCAACCCGTTACAATTGTTTAAATGAAAACTAAATTTAACAGTTGCAATACAAATAAGAAAGCAGAAAGGAAGAATCCAAAATTCGCAGATTCCCCCGACATTTGGTGAAAAATTTGATGTTTGTGCAAGCTTTAAAATCTCTCATAATCCCTAAAATAATTTCGGAAGTTACCTCGCAATAAAGTTGCAGTCCTTGTTAGAAGCCCATGCGAAACACCGAAACATGAGAACATTATAATGATTGTTAGAGTTCTTCCATTTTTATGATTCGTTATGTTTATTGTGTTTTCCTCGCAAAGAAATGATCATCTGTTGTGATTTCACACCAGTATTAATTGATTTCTTTAAAAGTAAAAAAGTACAGACTACAAGGAGATTTCAAATCTCATACTTACACACAAGTCAAAGTAGAGGGTGGCCATAAAAAAAATGAATCCCTAGCAGCCTCGACTTCGTCTTCCAATTGATCCTAGTTAAAGGATTTAGAGTGTATTTATCCCAACTACGGGGTCTCAAAAGAGTCCCGTATTGTTATTTTTCGTCACTACCTCCCCGTTCTCGGAGTGGGTAATTTGCGCGCCTGCTGAATTGCTTGGATGTGGTAGCCGTTTCTCAATCTCCCTCTCCGGAATCAAATCCTGATTCCCCGTCACCCGTTACGACCATGGTAGGCGCGTCACCTACCAGCTGAAAGGCAGATACTTGAAAGATACGTCACCCAGTCGAGCCCGTGCAATCAGCCCAAAATTATACAGAGTGATTACATAATACGGACACGAGGTCCGATTGGTTTTGGTCTAATAAAAGTGCTCGTCCCCAGAGGGTCGGGGCTCTGCTGTATGTATTAGCTGTAGAATTGCCACAGTTATCCAAGTAATAAAGTACGATCCAAGGAACTACGAGTAGAACTGATTTAATGAGCCATTCGCGGTTTTGCCTTAATACGGCATGTACTTAAACATGCATGGCTTAATCTTTCGAGACAAGCATATGACTACTGACGGGATCAACCAGGAAGCTTTTTGACTTCGATGGAAAGTTCGAGCTGCAAGCAACTCGAATCCACCATTTTCATGGCGCACACCTTGGAAATGCGCTGCGAGCTGTTGTTCAGACGGCTCCCTCTTTTATTTCATACATACGGAATTTTAACTCGTGCTTTCGGCAGCGTTTCAAAACTCACTGGTATGCGCTAGGATTGTAACGGTTTAAAACAACAGAGCTCTCACCATTACGGGTGCGGTGAACCACTTCAAAATGTTTTAATGACATCCCCAACTTTTTCCTGGCTTAGCACAACAACTTTTGGCTTAGCAGAAATTATTCAGCGCATCGTAAAACCATAAATGATATTAAAACGATTTACGTATGATGAAAATTGCCGGCGTAAAACATTTGCAAAAAGTGTAATGTAAAGGACCAAGAACAACACAAGAGAGAAGAAGGAAGAAAACTTAATAGAATTACAAGTTTTCAACGGGCCCACCTTCGCAGACGATGACGTATTGCATACGGGAGATTATTGAGAACAATGACGAACGTAACATCTGAGAAGGTATCCATATACCTTAGCGTCTTATGGGAGCTTTCAATTCTGGCAATTCTCGTGAACCAGATGTATACACTTTAGATTTCAGGTAAACCCAGAAGCAGAAATCCATCGTAATGAAGCCAGGAGGTCGCGGTGACCAAGAAACTCCAAACTTACTGTAAATTCTATCTTGAAACGTTGTACACGCTGAAAACTTACCATTCTAATAAAATTTCTTTTCCTTTCTTCTTTTGTGTTGTAAGTAGTCCTTTATAATATCCCGTTCTGTGAATGTTTTATACCGGCAATTTTCGTCATGCGTCTTTTATTATAAAGCCATTTGCGGTTTCTTAATGCGCTGATCAATTTTCGTAGGAAATGCGTGGGTGTTGCCATTCAAATTTCGGAAAGTTTTCCATTGTAACCGTAACCGTAAGAGCTATTGTTTAAAGTAATCTCAAACGCATACCTTCAAATAATATTAACTGAAATTTTATTTCGATTAGTAGATAGACTGCTAGGTATTCATATATCGGTAAAGATTTTTTATGAAAATCCCATTTAGAGTTTCGGAACATTTGCATCTCTTAAATAGCACATCAGGTAACTACACTCGATGTATGGTTAATTTTTCTAATATATTACTAGAATATGTTTTATTGAAGCATATCGAATTTCGATCCACAAACGCTCGCATAACTGTTCATTTATTCTGAGATTGCCGAAATATGCATAGATCTCTTGGTCCTTGTTTAGGGTAATGTAAGAAGACGATGCATTTCGAATTTTGAATCACAAATGGCGTCACAGAAAGGCTGAAATACACATAGATCTTTAGACTTAGTTTATTATAATGTAAGAAGACATTATTACCAAATCTCAGATAAACAGATGTGAAAAAATTATTATTGAATTGAACGGTAGTTTAATTATGTGTAAGAAAAACAGTTTAGATTAATATATTCAGTAGCTTGAACAGTTCATTATCTCTGAATTTCAGATAAACAGATTAAAAAAAATTTTATTGAACTGACGGTAGTTTTAAGTACATGTAAGGAAAACAGACCAGACTAGATTAATGTGTTCAGTGGCCTGAACAATCCAAATTTTTTTTAATCTCTTGCTCTTATCTTTTCTTACACTAATTTTAAAATTTACCTTTAGTTTAATTCAAATTTACTGTCAATAAATTTCACTAACTTTTATATGATTAAAGTTTGCTTTTAAAACACATTATATATGATAGTTGAAATATTTTCAAATATAGCATAATAATTATTTATATTTGAAATACTTTCAAATGTAAGTAAGTTTAACTTTTAAATCGATGCAAAAAATTATTGAAGTTATTCATTCATTTTTTCAGAGCAAAATATACTGAATCAATCAAATTAATATTGGTTACGTTATTACATATATGGCCAAATAAATAGAGTAAGTAATATGCAGATTCCGTATATGTTTTTCGTCTCTTATTGAAATTTGTAAGCGTTTAATATTGTCACTATTTTAATAAAATAACATTATGCGTATTTAAAACATTTTTTGTGTAGAATCAATGTCGGTAACAGGATATAAAAAAATGAATGAAAATTATATGGAAATAAAACGATCTTTTAAGATTTTTATAATCTTCTAAGGTTTTATAGATCTAACAGAGTAAATAAAGTATATATAATTATAAAGCTTTGTAATATATTAAATAAGTTACGTTCTAGAGTAAATCTTCATCGAATTCAGCGAAATGTTTTCAGATTATTCTTAAAATCATTTGAACGAACACAGTGTCAGGAAGCTCATTGTAAATAAACTATGCACATGTAAAATAACTATGTTACGATAAAAGTCTAACTCCATTTCTTTAAGTCTCTTTTTTTATTCGGTTATTATCCCTTTCCATCCAAAAAAGAAGAATACGTTTATAATAAATCTTTCCAAACTGCATTATTTCTAAATTAATCCCTGCTGTATTATTACTATATAACATTGATGATGCATGTGCTAGCTTAACGGCAAACTTGAGAATGAAGTCTTTTATTCATTAATAATAAAAGGGTTTTAAATCAAAACTTTTAATTTACAAAGAGAAATAAGGTGGAACTTTATTACAAGATGTAAATAATTGATGGTACAATTTTAAGGGAAGATAGAACGTGGAAAAAATAACTGTTTTTCGTAAAACAATGTCTGTTGGAACGCGAACTTGAGAACAGAGTAAGGACATGAAAAACGAAACGTTGTTTCAGTCGCAAGTACAGGTACAATTTTTACTTGTGCCTGTACTTGTGACTAAAACTACTGAGATCTGTGACTTGTACTACCTCTGTACCTTAATTGTACCCATACCTATGACCTGCAAAACCAATAGATATCAGAATTTCACTATTGATTGGTCAGGTATAGTCCAGTAGCACCAACTGCACAGCCCGGCCCCAATTTTGGCGGAAAGCACCCCGAGGGACAGTCCAAGGGTCTCCCATCTCGTTTCTCCTATCACCAGACAGAACTTTTGGCTGCCTAGTATCTTTGAATGTATCTATGCCGCACAAACACTGTACACTTGCAAACATCCACGTCTTCTCAATAATTCGAACTCGGGCCCATCGGCACGGCAATCAGCGTCACTAACCATTATACCGCTCCGGGCGGCCGTTTCAGTCATAAGTATATAAAAGTGCACAGGACACCAGAGTCACTATTAAATCGATCAGTTTTTATTAAACGAACAGTTATATAATTCTAGATGGTGCACTAACCATGTAGAGCGGTGGTTCTCAAGCTTTTTTGTTCTTTGCAAACCTTTCAGCACTGCTAGACCATCATCCCCCCTTCTTTCCAAAACTCAAAAATTTCATATACATTTACTTAAATTTATATTTTTAACGTGTTTTATAAATTAATAAGAAAAAGTGTAGAAAATGTTGATAAGTACCAAAACTTGAATAAAAAAATATTTTTATATTCATAAAATAAAACAAAATACTTAAAAGGTTAATAAAAGGAACTCCCCCCTCCCCGGTCCACTTTCTCCCCCCTCCCCGGTTGAGAACTCCTGATCTACAGCCTTATGACCCTCATGGTGTTCCGTGAGTTTGTTGTAGGTGGGAGCTTTGGGTTCATTGTAGGGCTAGTTTAACCGGAGGATACCTATTTGAGAGCGCCTAGTTGACCTTCGGCGAGCTGGAGAGGCATTTATTGAACTTAAGTTAAAACATTAAATAATGAAGTACAGCAGTACTTCATTATTACTTCATTATTACAGCAGTACTTCATTCCGAATGAAATGTAATATTATTTGACAATAATATTACATTTCATTCGGGTTCTATTTGGACGCATTGGAATATTTTTCCTACTTTGGGATAAGAATTAATATTCTTGACCATATTTATACTACAATCTGTCAGTTTTGCCAGTAGTAGATTATATGCATATGTCAATGGTAGGTTATATATATGCAATTAGTATTTCCAAGTAACAGCGTTTTAAATTTACAAGAATTGTTCAAATGGATGACTAGCAATGCAATACATGCACAACAATGACGATCGAACCCATTTACGAGACGCAGACTGACGCTCTTTTGATCTTTTCTCCAGAATTAGCTTCTCTACTTCAAAAATACTTGACATTCTGGTATGTTTTTACTTCATCAGCTTTGAGGATGAATATTCTGCTGCTGGTAGTCCTTCATTTAAATAATTTTAGTAAATACCGCACATCATTTATTTCAAATATCCGTGAAAACGCCTTTTCGTTCTCCATATGCTTTTCAACATTGCACCATATATTGCAGTATGAAAGTTGTTTCTTTCGTTATGTTTTATCAGCCTTTAAATTTATGATCATCAATTCTGTTACATCCTGTATTTATTATAGGCGGTACTAAAACTGGATATAACTTTTCTTTTCTTAATCTAACAATACAATTTGTTCTGTAAATATTTCATCTAATTTCTCAATATTCATCTTGTATATTTCACGTTTCATAGCATGAACGTTTTAAGTTTCTTAAGTGTTCTCCTCAAGACCAGTTCATTGTACATTCAAGTTTCTTACTGTATTGTATTAAAGTCATCTGTGGGCTAGTTATAAAATTGTGGAATTTGTATGTGTTTTTCCGTTCACTATGAGTATATGAGTTCACTATAAGTATATTTGTATGTGTTTTTCCGTTCACTATGAGTAAATAAGTTCACTATAAGTATATTTGTATGTGTTTTTCTGTTCACTATGAGCACATAAGTTCACTATAAGTATATTTGTATGTGTTTTTCCGTTCACTATAAGAATTTGTATGTGTTTTTCCGTTCCCGTTTAGCATACAATTTTCAATGCATGGACTGTCAGAAGTGTAGCAGGGACTCTCAGTTATATGAGTGTATTTCGCCATACACATAACCGAGAACTGTAAAATAATATAGACACTTTCTCCGCTCTCGCTCCTGAGAAATTCTACACTCACGTTTGTGAAAATTGCAACACCATGAAGGACTTACGCGAGTGAGCTGAAATTTTCAGGAAATGCAAAGTAGCGCATGATATGCAAATGATTAGAATTGCAAATCCGTAGCGCATGCGTATGCTGAGCAGCGCCCTCTGAACGGCTGATGGATCCGAATAAATAGACGGCTGTAGCGAGGCGTGTATGGTTATCGGTGGTTATCTGCTAGTGGTAAACGTTAACTCAATCTGTACTTATGCCTCGTCGACGAAAGAGAGCGAGATTTGAACAACTTACAGAGTTTGAACGAGGGAGAATCATCGGCCTTCGTGAAGCTGGATTGTCGTATCGTGCAGTAGCCTCTCGTGTGCAGCGTAACAGCAGCACAGTGATGCGCGTTTGGAAGCAGTGGACGGACGAGTGTCGGACAACTCGGAAATCCGGGAGTGGACCCCGAAATGTGACGTCAGCTCGCGATGATAGACACCTGGTCCGCATGGCGCGGACGGACCGTACAGCTTCCTCTAGACAATTGGCAGCACTGTGGTCAATAGCTACAGGTGTTTCATTGTGTGCTTCATCAATTCGTAGACGTCTGCTGCAGTGTGGACTGCGCGCACGGACTCCTTTATACAGGATCCCCCTAACGCACGACCATCGCCGCCTGCGGCTACAATGGGCCAATCAGCATAGAGACTGGCGTGCTGATTGGCAGCATGTCGTGTTTTCTGACGAATCCCGCTTTAATTTGTGGTACCATGATGGCCGCATTCGTGTCAGACGCTATGCCGGTGAACGCCACCTTCCGGAGTGCATTATCGAACGCCACAGTGGACGAACACCCGGAGTTATGGTCTGGGGCGCCATAGCATATCATAGACGATCTCAATTGCTACGAATTGTGGGCAATCTGAACAGCAACCGGTATATCCGTGAAGTTCTACAGCCCGAAGCTGTTCCCTTCCTTCAAAGCTTGCCAGGCGCTGTATTTCAACAGGACAATGCCCGCCCTCATACTGCTCGGATTGTTAAATCCTTCTTTGCAGCGCAGCAGGTACAGCTTCTTCCTTGGCCTGCGTGTTCCCCGGATATGTCGCCAATTGAACATGTGTGGGATGTCATTGGTCGGCGTCTTGCTCGTGATCCTCGTCCTGTTGCGTCTGCAGACGAACTTTGGGTACGCGTACAAACGATATGGAATGCTCTTCCTCAGTCAGACATTCAAACTTTGTTTGACTCCATGCCACGTCGTGTAGCAGCACTTATTGCGGCGCGTGGTGGCCACACAAAATACTGATTCTGATCTCTTGTTCTTGTTTGTTTGCTTTGAACATTTAATCATTTATTTGTACCACTACCACTCAACTGTGTATTAAATTGCATTCAATTATGACGATTCCTTCTTGGTGTTGCAATTTTCACAAACGTGAGTGTACATTTCACATTATAAGGTATTTATCCCACCTTCTTGGCATGACTTCGTGGTCGCACGCTCGGAGCGTGTTTGAGAGGTCCGTGGTTCGAGTCCCGGCGAGGGTATTGATAATTTTTTATGTCTTCTGCTTGAAGCATTTCCTAATGTTTCTACAACATAAGCAATTTTTTAATTCCACCAGCATGTCATTTCTCTCCCACTACTTACGCATTACGTTATTCAGGACTTTACAAGTTAGGCACAATTTTATTATTACATTTATGCCAAAATTGAAACAGTGCGTCAACCAGCCATGATTGCATTTCATTGTAATCATTCAGCTATCATCAGAATTTACCAAAGACACAAAATTTTTATTATGGATGTAATATTGTAGTTTTGGAGTTCGATAAAAACAATTCACTTTGTAGTCATGGCCGAAAAAGTGTTGCGTAGATGATTGGAAATTGCGGCGCAATGAATGACCGGATGGAATTTTGGAAGAAGCGCCACCAGCTTGATAGTTAAACATAATTTATTTTTGGATGACGAATTTCTTAGCACATATCTTCACACTTGGTAGAATACTATAGGTGCTAAACGCTCTCCACTATTTTAGGTGTGTCATTACGTCGTGTGAGTTACACGTATGTATTAAAAATTCATCCGTTGAATAGGAAGAATGCACTTAAGGGAAACTGCTGAGCAGGTAAAAAAATTCTTTAAAGATGTCTAAGATATTTAAAATTTGTACTATTTAAGCAGCAGAGAAAACTCGAAACAGATTAGATATTTAAAATCTGTACTATTCAAACAGCAGTGAAAACTCGAAACAGATTAGAGATGGGGACTTGAAACCAAAGCAGAAGAGGTGGAAAAGCAAATTAAATTATCAGAGTGTTAGCAGAATAAACTACGTAGTTAGATGCTATTTATATTAGAAGTTTTGCTTTAATCTAATTGGCCGGGGAGCTAAGCGCAATGCGGATGGTTACAGAATTAATTTCCAGATACGAGTTTTAAAATTAAAAAGAGCAATTAAAGATGTCAGGACTGAGTGTTCGGTGCATATTCTTGGAAAACATCTTCCGTGACAGCTTAAAGTCCTGATCTTGAACAGGGAGCAGAATGCAGCTATGTTCTGTGGTAGAATATTGTGATTCAGTGGTAGAAGAACTGCACTTGAAAGGGATTTAAAATCCTCTTTTATTAAATCACAATTATTTACAACCACTTCCCAACTCGGGAGGGATACAGAAAAGTAGAGACCGCACTTGGGTCTAAAATGACTAATTAAACTAATTTAAGCTAAAACTCAATAGAAATTAAATCGTCGTTGCTCACAGAGCTATAACGCGAGGTTGGCCTCTAAACTAAATGGTGCGTAGCAAGATTTAAATAATACTTACGCACTTGGAATTACTTCAATAAGCAATCACGTAAAAGCGCTACGGCTTAGAATTCAAGTCAGGCGAACGTCGAATAGAGTAACCGTGGTCTGAGACTAAAGCTCTCTCACACTGGAGAGGTTCCTACCTCTTGCTTAAATAGAACTTGGCTCCACTTCAAATTAGCATAAAGCTGAAACGCACGCTTATTCTAACGGGAAGTCGAAATGAGAAGGGATAGAAAAAGTAAAATTAAAATAAAACTTTGTTAGTTTAACTAAAACCTTACAAAGGATTATTGCTAATTTACAGTATAACTAAACGTTACGTATTTTCATTGTACATGAATTTGCGTGTATATGTATGTATATACAGATATAGGAACTTATTCCTCTGTTTTTATATCTTAGATAAAATTTTCATTTATATGTTGCAGCATTACTTTTGTTTTACATGTTTTGAGAATCTATCCACTCATACCGAAAGCATTTTGTTATGTTTTCAAGCTTTTCTACTTGTTTATGATTTATGACATTATTTTATTAACCGGTTTGCATGTTTCCAAGATTTACATATGGTTTTAAAATTTTAGTTTGGGATTAAAAAATTTGCAAAGTCTGCTTTATTTTCGAAGTATATGATTATTAATTTTTCATGTTTTGGACTCGATCTTTCTAAAATATTTCGCTTAATTTGTGGGTCACTTCGTAGTTTTTATAACTTGTCTATGTTTTTAATGCTACAAATACTATTTTTTAATAACTATTATTATATTATAATGTAATTCTCCGGCTTTCTTTGCATGCCTTCGCGGTGTAATGGTCAGCAAGTTCGGCTCGTGTCCGAGGTTTGAGCCCCGGGGAGGCCACTGAACATTTTTCACGTCTCCAAGCTTCAAAATAATCCTAACGTCTCTACAATATTATGTTTTATGCATTTTCGTCTCTGCTTTCTTCGGCCTGTAGGGGTTTAATTGATATTGGCAAAGACTACTTTCATTTTTTTTCTGAGATTACTTTTAAAATTTAAACTTCAATTTGTGTCTTTGACGGTTTGAAACAGGTGTTCTATTTATTTACTTGCAGAGATATAAGGTAGAAAAAAGTGCAATGCCCTCACCGGGACTCGAACCTGGACCTCTCGAATACGCGTCGGGTGTGCTACCATTACACCATGAAGGCATGCTAGAAGAAGGGAGAAAATACCCCACATATTTCCCCTTTCAAATGGCGACTGAGGATCAAGGCATCCAGTCACCAAATCCTGGCAGTGACGAATCACTGTCTGCCATCTTTCTAGTTCGGGCACCATTTATAGAGTCTTTTGAATTTTTCGATATCAGGAAGCTGAAGAAATGCGCATTGCTCTCGCCCGGACTCGAACCGTGGTCCTCTCGAATATCCCCGAGTGTGCTACCAATAACGCCACGAAAGCATGTTAGAAGGAGGGAGAAAATACCCCACCTACTTTTTCCGGTGCATCAACCCCTCGTCGACGATGCAGCGAAAGATGTAACTTTCATTTTCATTTTGGGTTTTGGCATATTTTGCCCTCTTTTGTCATATAGTTTGCCAATGTGCTTCTGTTTCTTTAGTTTCTGCTTATGATTTATTCTGAATTGAATATGGGATGAAAATGAAACTTATTTATTATATTTTTGCTTTATTTGTATTATATATAGTTGTAGATATTAAAATAATGTAAAAATGATAATAATTTATATGCGTAATGCATTTTTATTCTTTCAGAGCTGTTAAAATGTTAACTGTATTTAAATAATTCTAAGCCCAAGCTGTTCACTACTCCTTTATATTGGACATTAAGTGCTCCACGGTAACACATTCTAGCGTAATTACCGACATGCTCATCTGATCAATTCTATAAGAGGTATATCAATTTATTAGACATTACTAATGGCCGAAGTCCAAACCAGTGTGATCAGAGAATGCAGTTCGATAATCACGCACGAAACATATAAATCAGTGAAGTAGAATAGCTGTCTTATTCGCAAATGACAACTTGCCATTAAATTAGTGTATTTTAATCATTTCAAAGGAAGCATACTTAGAATATTTTAACAGAAACTTATTGTTCAACTAATGAAACTGTTTAGAATATGTTTTTATTTAAGTAAATAGAGCGTTTTTTTTTCATATACACATGCATACACATTTCGAGAGCATTTGTACTAATGCCCCTTTGGGCTAAAAATTAAAAATACTTAAACGCAGCCTACCTTTAGAATTTCCGATAACAGTCTCGCCCGCTGGGGATAAAAAGCTTTTTTCACGCAGTGTGTTGCCCCTTCTTGCTTTCAAATCGTTGAGTTTCTTAATCAAAAATTCGTTAAAAAGTCTGAACAAATTCGAAATTCAAGTTTCGGGTTTCTGGGTGCCCATATTCGGGTGGAGGACTACGTTATTCAAAATTTGATGGCTCGAGTTACAATTGTTTTTTCACAATGTGAGAAGCATACATGTATTCATGCGGATTCTTCTTTATTAAATTTCTTTAAATATAATGCAATGAGATAATATTTGGTGGCAACATTCTGAAAAGTGATACAGCCCTTTATAGTGATTAAATGAAAAATACCGTTTCGAGACTAATAGCCCTTCTGGGCTAACGCCCTCTTTGGTCTAATAATTAAATAAATTTCATTTTTTTCATTGAATTCTAGAATCTATTTTTATGCTGTGTTGTTGTTTTGATTAATCTCACTTGTCTGATAGTAACATAAGCAACGGCCAACGAAATTCATTGTGGCAAGATTGTGCCTGTCGTTGGCAAGAACCTGGAGCGCCATATAGGTGACAGTACGACTTTGCTTGGTTCCCCCCCCCCCAATTTTGA
>KK115346.1:152702-164926 GCA_000611955.2 Stegodyphus mimosarum
CGCCGCATATTTAGAGTGTCCCGATGCCGCACAGACACTATACATTTACAAACATCCATGATTCGAACCCGGGCCCTTTGCTACGGCAGTCAGAATCACTAACCACTACCCCGGTCGGGCCGCATTTGCTTTTATTGATCACTACGATAATTCACATGGAGTCATTTCATTATTTTTTAATCATTGCTGAAATAATTTATTTACATTTTACCTTTGAAGTTTTAGTAATATTAGTAAGATTTTTGTTCATTCCATATTCCTTACCATTAAAAATTAATGCATTTTAATCATTTGAAAGGAAACATGCATAGAATATTTTACTAGAAACTTGTTGTTCAACTAATTAAAATTTTTCAAATGTATTTTTATTTTAAGTAAATTTAGAAAAATGAATATTTTAATTATTAAATAAATGTAATTTTTTTCCTTAAATTCTACAATATATTTTTGTTGACGTATACTATGATTCACGCGTCATTTCATTGCTGAAATAATTTATTTATATTATACTTTTTGGGATTTTCAAAAGTTTTAGAAATATTAGTAGGATTTTTTTATTTATTTCGTATTCAGTACGTTTTTAAAATTAGTAGTTTATTCAACATTCCTCTCTTTCTTGGAATTTCTAAACATCAAAGTATTTAGCCTGTTACTGATAATGTGATTATTACTGACTTCCTGATAATGTGAAGAGTATGTTGCTTCTTCGGCAAATACGAATTTGCTATTTTATTAACGTGCAAAATAATTCATACCTGTCGAGAAATATATAAAAGTGCTGAAAACGTTTTATTAGTAATATTTCCGTGAATGTAACCCATGAGTATGAAGATCAAGATAATCCAATTTTATTAGCATCTACATCTGTGTCTGAACAAAAGTATGATTTATGTAAATTTCTTTAATGAACTTTCGACAAATGATACCTAAAAGTTTTAGAATATCTTACTTAGGCCCTTTTTTATTTTGTACAGCTCATTTCATTATTCTTCTGACAATTAGTGCGAATTAAAGGAGATGAATAATTTCCGTTACGATTTCGATCGAGGAAAAGAAGGAAGTTCTATTTTCATTACAAATATTTTTTTAAATAAAGAAAGATTTCTTCATTTAAAAACATTTATCTTTCCGTTTGTTTATGGCATATAAACAAACGGAAAGGAACTGTGCAGCTGGTCATCCCTGTGGAGGTTGACCAGGGTCGGAAGGATGTTGCGGCAAAGCGAGCGAACTATTAAAAATAACATTACCCTTTTGTGAATGACATCACTTACGTTTTTTGTATTCATAAATGTTTTTACTTGTTCTATGCTTTATTTTTATGTTAGGCAATAAATAATCATAAAATACTGTCTCCTAATGCACCCTCATACACCTCCACCGCCATGCTTTACTATACAAACCAAGGTCCTGGGATTAAGCCCCTCACTTTTTTTCTACATGCAATTTTACGCCCATCGGAATCAAAAAAGGTAAATTTGCTTTCACCTGTAAATAAGATATGATTCTAATACCCTTCGGGCTTGTTTACACTGATTTTGAGAAGAAAAGCCTAAGCTTTCTATTTTTTGCACTTCCAAAACATTTTCTTCGAGCAGAGCGCCCATGTCATCCAGCTGATCTGAGTACTCGTCGAACAGTTTTAAGGAATATTGAAGTGGAAAAGTTTTCAGTAAATTCTGTAGGGATCTTTAAAGCACTCAAACATGGATTTTTCACAGATTTTCTAACTATAAATCTCTGCTCACGTTGAGCCACGTCGATTCCTCTTTGCCGAACAACCTCTCCTTACTTTATTTTGAACCCAATTTTCTTCTTTAAAACATTTTATCACAAACTGCACCGTGGAATGAGGCAAATTTGCAAGCAATTTAAGTTTTACTAACGTTTATTTTATTTTAAAACATTACTCTCCTCTCTTATTTTTCCACTTTTGGACTAAGCGCGAGTAGAATTGTTTATGCAAATGAGGTTGCAAACTGTATAAGTACTTAAGATATGGTTTTAGCCAAGAGAAAGAGAGAACGACTTCTCGCTGCGTTACCACGCGCTTGCTTTTTATGTCTGCCTTTAAGGCCAAAACTTAGTTCTCGCTGATATTTGAAGACGTATTGTAGTTTTTGCATTCCGCTCACTACATACGTAGTGTTAAAAGGCAAATCTTCGCGTTACTATTCTCTGTAAAGCATCTAAGTTTAGTTCTTATTTAATTAAGTTAGTTTATTTCTTATTTTCTACATTTTAGATCATGGTCTTTGTATCCCGAAGCGCGGGAACGGCTGTACGCTGTGAGAAATAAAGGGTAAATTTAACTCTTCTTATCTTTGTTGTATTTTCTACACACGCGCGAACATAGTTTTGAGTAAACTCTCTGTTCCTATTCAGGACTCCAGTTATGTTTCCACAGGCAATTACACTCATGTCCATAAATTAAGGATAATACAAATCAGGCAAAGGAAGAGTTAGAAGCAAAACAAATTTGACTTTTTTGTAAAGCTTATTTATTAAACAAAAGGTAAAGAGCAAAAAAAGATGCTATATGTTTGATATTATTAAAAACATTAGCGATTTTTTCTCCCTGAAGCAAATTGCAAAAAAAAAAAAAACCCTATTTACAAAAAACCACTATTACATGGTTGGCATGATTGTTAATACATTGTATGTCTCCCAGGCGATGCAATACAGTCCGTACAACGCCTAGGCATGCTGAATATCAAATTATCGATCTCATCTTGGGGGATATTACACCACTCGGGCTGCAAATCGTCGGCAAAGCATGTCCCACACGTGCTGTACTGGATTCAAGTCCGGTGAGAATGCTGGCCAGTCCATACGGGGGATATCCTCCAATTGAAGGCATTCGCTTACGATGTTTGCACAGTGAGGACGGGCGTTGTTATCCATAAACACAAATTGTTCGCCCATGGCGCCCCGAAACAAACGTACATGTTGTTCCAGAATGACGTCCCGATAGATTTGGCTTGTCATGGTTCCAATTTGAACATGCAGGTCAGTTCTGGAACCCAGAATAATTCCACCCCAAAGGAACACTCCTGCACCACCGCAACGGTGTCGTTCAATGATGTTTTCTTGGTGGTAACGGGTACTGGAGCTCTCCATATGAAAGTCCGGCGAGAATCAGACTGCAAGCTAAACCTGGACTCGTCTGAAAACAGCCTGAGGCTTGCTCCGCCTGTTTCTTTTGGCAGTAACTGCCAAATACTGGTCCTCATTCCGCGTTGTAACTCTGGGGCGACCTGTGCTGTAACGTCTACTCACATTACCGTCATCTTGGAATTGTTGCCAAAGCCTGGAGATGACACTCTGGGCAATTCCAAGTTCGTCTGATACTTCCAGTTGGGTACGCCCACATTCCATAGGGCCGATAATTCTACCACGTAAAAAATCATCCAAAAGCGTGCTTTGTGTCATATTTATTCGGTTATTGTACTGAAATGCTTATAAAGCGCCTGCGAACAATTTTACTTCTTTGCCTGTATTCCTCATATATGACTCTCTTACACTCTCGTCATTGTGACGTACCATCGGTGTCATCTGGTTACTCCCTGAAATTTGCATATGATTCTTGAAGATGTGTGTAGTGATTTTATAGGTGATATATTTATTTTAGAGTTCGATTTCCGTGTGACTCCGAATTATCCTTAATTTATGGACATGAGTGTAGAAGGCATAGTTGTCCTGACAAATTGACTAATTTAGGGATATCCCGAATCGAATTTCCATACTTATAATAAAAAATGTTCAATTTTCGAATGCTGTTCGTTATTTCCTTACCTCTACGAGTCATATTTAAACATTAAATAAAATAGAACGAAGCAAATAAGCAAAAAATAAAGACAAACATTTTTTTAAGCGTCACCAAAATGCAAATATAAAAAAGGGGTAATTTTCTTTATGAAATTTTACGAAAACGTTTCGGTGTACGATCACTTTTATGGCTTTTTATATGCCTCCTTACATTTCAAATTTTAGGAAAAAATAAGTCAGTACTAAAAATTAAAAACCTTTGCTTTTATTCAAAGTCACATGGAGATGAAATGAATAAATATTCGGCTTTATATTTAAATTTAATTTCGAATATATTCGAATTTAATTGGGAATTAATATTGGGTTACAGCGCCTTTTCTGCAAATTCTTAAAGTGTGCGAACACTTTTGTGAGGCACTGTAGGTACCATTAACTTCTAACTGGATGTATTTTAAAACTTTATATTAAAAAACATTGCTATAAAGCATTTAGTTGGTGTTTAGAAACCTTGTATTTTTATCACGCACCATTACTGAGCTTTTGTATAGCAGTTAACGAAGTACTTTCCCAGTTCCAGTTTTCAAAGTAATCGTACAATGCGTTCAGAACTCCAACCGAGAGGAAGTTGCATTTTGCTTCTTCTCAGTACCTGTACAGTTAATTTCGTTAATGCCCATGTCTGATGCAGCAGTATTTGACACGAGTCTCTGTTAAGCAATGCCATGCATTTTATATTAGTTCCTTTTCAGCTGAAAATGCACTGCAACTTTCAGTGAATATCATTTCCTGAAAATAAACATTGCCAAAAAGTGACAGAAACTATCTAAAATATTGATAAAAATAATAATTTGGGAACTTTTCCTTTGTAATAGCTTTTGAAAAATGCATGCTTTTTATCATGCAAATGAAGAACGCTTTGTGTATTTTATCAGTCGTATTTCTACAGTCTGCCCAAAAACTAAATCAGACAGCTTATAGTTTGCTGACATAATTTGGAGGCAAGCCGAAACATACTTTTATATGTCAGAATTTCTTGAACTTACATTTATCATAAATCTATGAATAAAGATCGAAGAAAAGAACCTATATATGGGTAAAATCTCAGATGTACTATGCTGTTATACAAGTTGCATACCTTTACTTTGGAGGTAAGAGAAAAGCAGAATTAGTGAATAATTAATTGACATATGCAAAATAAACCAGAAATACTGGATACTTAACGAACACATGTAAAAATTTAATTGAGGCTGTATTAATCATAGCATTTTAGAGCAAGGTCAGACAGATGATGATTCAGATGGATGGTTTTACGTCAGAAAAATTTCATCGAAAAGTTATAGTCTTTTATACAAATGATATGAATATTACTTGAGTCAAGAGCTCTGATCAAGTAACGGTGCGAATTGTATTGAACTTTTATGAGGAACTACATAGAGGCTCTTTCTAGAGACAAAAGTCTTATTGGGCGTACTCGATGCAAGATAAAAGGTAAATATTTAATCTTTTAATTGTGTACGCAGTAATAGATTTTTAAGTGTTACTGACGTAGTTGAAAGTAGTAGTAGTAGTAGTAACGGAGTACTTGGGCACTATTTTCGCTACAATTACGGTTAATCTGTTCTGCCCACATCCGCCTTTGTCTAGTATTTATTATTAATTTTTGAATTTTTACATGGCCATATTGTGGCAGGGTTACAGATAAATTCTGTACAATAAGTATATTCACATTAACATAACTTATTACACGAAAATATTTTCTCTAATGAATTTCTTCCTTTTGTAATTTCTGTTTATTTTTAAGCAGACTATATATTATTTCTTTATGATGAGGTTTCTATTTTGTTATTTGCCTCGTTTCAACCAGAATGTTGTCTAAGTCCTCATGCAAAATTCCTTTCATTTTGCTACAGTTCTTTCATGAGTTTCTCAGTTTCAAGGTTTCTATTTTATTCCTCATCTCATACCTTATATATTGTGCTAATGCCTTCCAGAATAGTACTTTTCTATTCAAACTTTCTCGTCTTTTCATTTTGTATATCGCTGAATTCTACCTCTCTTTGATCACAAAGCATCAATAGGGGTATGCTTTCTTGTCAACTTGATTTTCAAGTCTATAATACCTTATGACACTTAAACTACTAGTGCGTCATGATTTAATAATCGCGAAAAATCAGTATTTATTTTTTGTAATTTTAATGCATGTACATTTTAAATGTATTATATTTTTTCTAGAAATTAATCACGTTTTCAAATTATGAACACTGATGTTATTTGCTTTACTCTATTATAGATTGCATTTACAACTTTACTTCTTTATTTATTATACTATTACATCTTTATTATAACTTGTCATATGAAATTTTATGACTTAACATAAATCTGTTTCCAATTTTGTTAGGATGTCTATTGTTTTTGTGATTTTTTGCAATGTATTTTTGGTTTGCTAAGAATTTACTAAATGCTTGAATGTTTGTTGTTGGCATATTAATATGAAAATTTTTAGTAAGTGGGCAGTTAGTAATGTAATGTTAAGGCGCTCCCAGCTGGCAACAAATACATTATTCGTCGTCTATTAAAATCACTGGGTTGCTCTTAATGAAAGATTTTTCCTTTTGTTTTAAAAATCCATCATTTTTAATAATTGCGAGATAACTAGAAAAAGTCGAACAGTGTTTGAAAACCAGTGCTTCGGAACTATACTATAATTACATTAAATATTCGGATAAATATTCGTTTGGTGTAATATTTTTCCTTCTACCCGATGGTGAAAAGATCCACAATTCTCTGATGATTAGTTTGATTATTAAACAAAGAGTTTTGGAAAAACATTTAATAAGAAAATATATCTATAGAAATTTCAAAAATATTCCTGTGGAATATAGTATTGTCATCGCACATATGCTTTTGTGAAAAAGAAAATCAGACCTGTAGAAGAGGGTAAAAAATAAATTAAAGTTTAACCCGAGTATAAAAAAACTAACATGCATATAAATAAACCAATCACCAAACAGGGAAACCACTTTTAAAAGTGTTCTTGTGTGTTGAAAAAAGCTCAAATAACTCAACTACTGAATTTTTCCCTTTTAAATCGTAGCTTTGCAATTTGTCTATTCTGCATCCAGTTTTGGACTTTGCGTTTTTTAACATCTGAAAGAAAGTTTAGTTTTACTCAATTTTTTTCCTTTAATTTGTTTACACCTGAACACCTTTTTACCTTTAAAGCAGCTGAGGAATTACTAAAGGAAATTTCAAACTGAAACCTGTGCCTGTGCTCCAAGATAAACCGTTTTTTTTCTCATATTTCATGCTTTCTACCAATCCTATCCTTTTCAACGTATTATTTAGAATTAACGAAATTTATTATAAAAGTACTGGGTAAGACTTGGTAGCGAAGTTTACAGTTTGAGTGAAAGAACTGTATTAACAGTAATAAATGAAAAAGAGTTGTACTTTCGAAATGTAAAACATAGTGAAAATAATACATAGATTCACATTTGCTTTTTGACCTTCCAGGTTTGTCCTTTAAAAATTCTCTTCTGTAATGGTATAAACTGCTTAAATTTCCACCCTAAACAATTTTAAAAAAATTAGTAAATAAAATATGCAAGGAAATGTGTAAGTTGCTGCAATAGTGAATACTACCTGATATACAGTGTTCTACACTATCTTCAGAGAAATCATTTCTGAAATTTCTGTTAAGTATGTTAGATAAGATAAAGTGTTTATTCAAAGATTCTACAGAAAATAATTCACAAAAGAATTTCACATAATGATGGCAAATTATAACAATTTATTAAAAAATTGAAATATGCATTTATGCTGCAGAGATAGAATAAATAATTTACTGAAAATCTTGCGTTTAAACAATTACAAAAAACACTTTAAATCGGTAAAGCAAATGTACCAAATATTGCCAAAAAAAGGTTGAAAATATTCACAAACGATGGTGCGAATTTCTTTAAAATTTAATGTAATTTAATATTTTTAGAGATGGAAAATTCTAAGAATCTTAAAAAAATCGATTTGGGATCTTGAACCTTCGCACGTTTTTCGCTACTCAAATCTTTCCTTAAACATGCATTAAACGTTTTACTCAAAACCATAGAAAAATCAACTTTACTGACGTCCAGGAGAAACGTTTTTTGATTCCTGTACAAAGCAAACGGAAGTTTTCTAATCGCAAAAAATTTCGAGTAACATACTTTAACGGAAATATCTATTGTCACCCATCTTGAATCGATTTAAACAATTTTTTGCGTGACATTTGTACATACGGACAGAATAAAGGACTCTTTTTTTCAAAAGGGATTATTGAATGGATTATAAACGGATTCAGAAGAGATTTTTTTTCCGTGATTTCCCTCCGTACGCTGGTAGTACGTAAGTACGTATGTATCTCTCATAACTAGAACGTTGAAATTTTGTACAAAATTTCATATAATTTATAAATCAGTGAACTCCAATTTTTTTATCAGATATATAGATTATGTATGTAAGATATAACAAAATATGATAGCTGCTTCAAAAAGTAATTGGCGATCTCAAAATTAACATGCTAAATTTGGTGATCTCCTCCTAAATTCATCTGCTGTCCCAGGTTCGAGATCATTCGAAATTACATATCGCTGCTTGAAAAATGATAACTAATAGTAAAACTTACCCATAATAGCTGTAGATTCGCTTTTGCCTCTACGCAGAATAAATTTTACTTCGCGAGGAACTACTCTCCTTTTTTCCTAACTTCTGCCATGCAAGCATATCTGCGCTGCTTATGCTTTTCTGCCTGAAATAACGTCGCATCTTTTTATGCCGCATATAAGAAATTATCGTAATTGCTATGATTAAAAAGTATATTGCCTACAAGGAATTATTCTAATGTGTTTGCATATATGCAAATAAAGGTGTTAATTGGCTGAATTTAGTTTGGTATCAAATCTGTTCCTTTTGCCTTACCAGTCTGCCATCCCGGCTGTGTTCCGAAATTATGATATATATATATATATATATATATATATATATGTCATAATCGTACTTTCTTGGAGGAAGATGAAAAATAATTCACGTTTAGTAATGGCCGAAAAACCTATTGCGCAGATGTCTGGACATTATGGAGTAATGGATGATTGGATGGAATTTTAGAAGCATGACCAGCTTTATAGTTGAACATCATTTATTATTGAAAGACGAGTTTCTTAATACATAACTGTAGAAGACTAGGGGTGCTAAACGCTCCCCATAATTTTAAATATGCAACTATATTTTAATTAATAGCGAATAGCTAGCAGGGGTTCAGCGACAAGCTGTCAGCATGCAAGTGAAGAGGCCATAAAAAGAGAAGTAGTTCAAAGGAAGACGGGAGAAAAGTTCAAAATTTCAGTTCGAAGCATAGAAAGTTTTGGTTTACAATGATTTGATTGGGCAGCACGTATCCGCATTAAAACGTTACATAATTTCGAATGATCTCGAAATTCGAAGATAGGATGAATTTAAGGGGAGAGCACCAAATTTAGAATGATAATTTTGAGACCGCCAATTATTTTTAAAGCAGTTGTCGTATTTTGTTATATCTTACATATTTATTTTCTTACATCTTACATATACTATATGTGGGGTTATAGGATCAAAAGCACGAGATAAGTATAAAGTAAATTTATTATGAAATTACTAATATGAATGAAAGATGATAAAAGATGGAATGATAGTATAACATAATAAATTGACATAACTAAAGGAACAATAACCCCAAGACTAGTCCATGAATTATTCATTTAATATCAACAGTTCATTTTTGCTTATATTATCAAATCTCGGGAACACGATCAGGATTCACAAATGCTAGTGGGTTCTATCACACCACTGGGACATCATCTCTTCTCAAACTTCTGGAAGGCAAGTCAACGTCAGCATCGTCAGCTTACAGAGAACACGCCTGCCCTCGTCCACGTCTGGAACTCGTCTGGTCTGCTTTGCGCTGAGCTGGGCTGACGGCAGATGACGTCACCTCACTGGCAGTTCTGATTCCCTTTCCCCCCATATATATATATAAAGCAATAATTCACAGTAAATTATACACAGTAAATCACAGTATTTCAAGTTACTTCCGCTTTCAGGGGTAAAAGAACTATCACTGTTTACATTAAAAGAGACGCTAGATGATTGCGAAAGGTCATAAACATGGCACGGCGATAGTCAAATATCCCATAACACAACAAGCGTTATCATAAGTATTTCAAGAAGCTATTACCAAATTCACATTACTTTTATTCCGATGAGAGATTACTTTAAGGCCATTCTCAGTGAAGGATATATTTAACTGATTTATTATATCCAAACCTAACACAATTTGATTACATAATGGTAAATTTTCGTATGAAGTGAAAAACCATCAACCTATCAGAAATAAAAAAGCCAACGGGAGAAGTTTCCTTCCCCTCGATACCGATCAATATTACGTCACTAGGATTTAATTTCCGAGGACCAGTTTCTTTATGTAACTTTACGCTGCATATTGTAACATCTGAACCAGTGTCAACTAGACTAACAACTAAATGGTAATTTATTTCTACAGCTTTCATATTTCTACCGTTAGCTGGAATTTTCTGAACCAACGATGTTTGCTTCTCGCTAATTTCGTTTTGACAGCCGGTCGATTTATGTCCGAACTTCTTACATTTGAAACATTTTATTCCACTTGATTTGTTTTTACACTCAGATGATTTATGACCCAGTTCATTGCAATTAAAACATTTTACTTCATTTACGTTAGACTGATTTCAATTTGATGACGCATTAGGCTTACTTCTATACCTAGTTTGGATGTCTACTTTCGATTTCTGGTTCTTAAACTTAGCCCTCATTTTGTCATAAAGTTTCAGCCTTTGTTTAAATTCAGGTATTGCTTCGCAACCATATAGTTTTCCTAACTACCGAATCTGGAATACCGTTTATGACATATTTGATGAACATCTTCAATGTTACCTTGCGAAAACATTTCTTTCATTTTCAAAAAATACTATCTAAAGATTCATTAGGCATTAATTTACGCTTACACAACATTTCATGCAATTCAGCTGAATTAAAGGTTTTTCCAAATTCAGATTTCAAAAGCTTTTTAACTTAACCAGTTATTAATTTTAGGTTCACTCTGAACAAACAGTTTCGCTTTACCTTTTAATGACCTTTTAGCGAAAACTAATTTATGCAAATTACTTAATTTTAAAGAATTTATAACATCTTCAAATTCATCAATCCATTTATCAACATTTTCATATGCATTGCCATAAAAGGGATTAACAACTTTCAATATTCGAAAAACTAATATGAGGTTTAAAATAATTTTGAACTTTAAGCTGCTCACTGTTATTTACTTAAGACGCGTTAAAACCAGGATTGTCTCTTTGATTATCATCAAGCATTACTTCAGAAATTCTATCAACAGTTTCGTCTTCAATATCACTATTTTTTCATGCAAAATATTTTTAAATAATACAGATAAATCACATAGGAAAGAGACAATTCGGGTTACTATTTACGTTTACGAACCTTCTGAATTTATGCATAGTACATTACAAACTTTAATTAACTCATTTAAAGTAAAGTCATTCTGTACTGTATCTACTTTCTTGTTAAATTTTTCAGAATCCGGTTTAAATGTAAAGCCAGGAAATTCCCGTAATCATTTCCTATTGTTTCTGTCACCTTCAGTGTTAAAAATAAGTTTATGCAAAGTTCAGATTTCAGAAGTTTTACTATCTTTAAAGCTACTTCCAATTCTGGAATTTCAACTAACTTCATATTCAAAAGAAAGTTTCTACTCACCCGACAGATAAACGAACTGGTAATCCAAACATCTTGAAATAGTAATCCAAAATTTGAATAAGTTCGTAACACTTAGAGTCGGAATTCACAGTTCAATTGAATTCATAATCAGAGTACTTGTAGTTGAACAATCGCAGTTCACAAACTCGGCGTACTCCGTTAGGTTCGTGGTTGATTCGCGCTGCGTTGGGCGCCATGATTTGTGGGCTTATATATGAAATTACTAATATGAATGAAAGATGATAAAAGATGGAATGATAGTATAACATGATAAATTGACATAACTAAAGATAACAATAACCCCACGACTAATACTAGTCCATGAATCGTTCATGTAATACCAATAGTTCACGGTTTTGCTTATATTGTCAAATCTTGGGAACAAGATCAGGATTCAAAAATGCTGGTGGGAACACCACTGAGACATCATCCCTCCTCAAACTTCTGGAAGGCAAGTCAACGTCAGCATCGTTAGCTTACAGAGCACACGTCTGCGCTCTCGTCCATGTCTGGAAGTCGACTGGGCTGCTTTGCGCTGCGCTGGACTTTCGGCAGGTAACGTCACCTGCATATTTACAAAGCCTACAGACCTTTTTCCTACGGTCTGCTCTCATTGGACAAAACATCTGCTTGGCGGT
>KK115348.1:12016-68799 GCA_000611955.2 Stegodyphus mimosarum
TAGAGTATGTTGGGAACTAGAAAGAAACAAAGTGTCAGAAAAGTATAAAAATTACATCTAAAATAATTAAAGTTCATGTATATGGTAAGAAAATATAATAAACAAGTTCAAAATTAAAGTACTTTAAAAATTACGAAGGTTTGAAATGTACGAGTTACATAAGATGTAAGTAAAAAATAGCATCTAAAATTTAATAAAATCCATATATATGATAAAAAAACAGAGGAATTAAGCTAACCTTAAGAGCCTGTTTGAAATTACTAAGGTTAAAACCTGTGAAAGTGGTTAAAAATTATATGAAAGTCATGTATAAGATAGTTAAAAATTAAATGAAAGTCGTGTATAAAGTAGTTAAAAATTAAATGAAAGTCGTGTACATAGTGTGAAAATATAGCAAATTAGTTAAACTTTAGAGTATGTTGGGAAGTAAAAACATTAAAAATAGGAAAGAAGGTTAAACGATTACATCTAAAATTAAATAAAAGTCAGTGTGTATAGTGTGATAATATAATAAATAAGCGTAAGATTTACGAAATAAATTAAAAATTTTACATCTAAATTAAGTGAAGGTCATGTAAACGATCAGAAAATATCAGAAATAAGTTAAAATATATAATATGTTGAAGATCGCAAATGTTAGAAAGTATGAAAAAAAGATTGAAATTATATATAAAATTAAATGATATAATAAATAGAAACATATATTTCAGTAATTATGTTCGTAAAATATAGCAAATAAATTATAAATTGGAGTACATTAAACATTACGAAGGTTAGAAAGAAGGAAAAAAGTTAAAATTGGATCTAAAATTAAAATCATATGATAAATTAAAATGTATATCTGAATAATTACACTCCTAAAATTTAATAAGTGAAATAAAATTACGAGTATATGGTTAAAAGATATGAAGAACGTCCTGTGTAAAATGAGTAATGTAATTAAGATAAAGGAAAATGAATATGCTCTGATGAAATAAAAAATTGTAAGGCATACGTTAAAACTAAGAGTGCATAGGACATTATAATTCTTGAAATATAACGCAAAAATTAAAAATTTACATCTATCTGTCAGTCATTAAATTCCAGGCGTTTAGAGAACATAGGAAATAACCATTATATGCCAAGTAAAGACGAAGAAAAATAGAAAGGAAAAAAAATCCTAAAATTAGAAATTACCACTGGAAAATCAACAAAAGATAATCTCTTATCAAAGTGTGACGACACCTTATCAGCTAAATTCAGACTCCTACAACCCTCCTCCTTATCAGTTAGTTTGCTCATCCGCAATCCGCCTCCCGACTTGCACCGCCTCACCTGCTTCCGGGCATGCACCGCCTCACCTGCTTCCGGGCTTGCACCGCGCACCGCCTCCTGTCGGTGAACTCTCCGTTTCACACTACTACTGCCATTGACCCCACAGCATAGATGCCAACGTTTAGAATGGTGCCGAACTGGAGCGATGTGGATGACAGAATGGCGAAACGTCGTGTTCTGAGATGAGTCACGCTTCTGTTTATCCAGTGACAGTCGCCGCATACATGTGTGACGTCGACGTGGAGACAGATCTAATCCGGCAGTAACTGTGGAACGTCCCACGGCGCGACAGCGTGGCATAATGGTTTGGGGCCCTATTGCCTACGTTTCCAGGTCACCTCTAGTTTGTATTCAGGGCTCTATGACGGCCCAACGATACTTAGATAATGTACTGCGGCCGGGGGCAATCCTCTATCTTCAAGGGCTGCCTAATGCAATTTTTCAGCCGGATAACGCCCGACCACACAGTGCTCGCATCTGCCAACATGCTTTGCAAGGTGTACAAATGCTTCCCTGGCCACCGTACTCTCCTGACCTGTCACCAATCGAACATGTGTGGGATGTGATTGGAGGACGTTTGCGGACTCTGCCCCATAGAAAAGTGAGTCAAAAAAAGTCATGAAAGCGTGAAAAACGTCATGAAGAGACTGATTCCCTCTCTCACTACAGCTCATTTCATACACGATTCTGATGCGGCGTCACTGACATTTTGCTGCCGAGCGCCATATGGTGGCCTTTTTTGCATTTTTTTCCCTTTCATTAAAAACCGATGTCATTTTAAGCATGTGTGTCAATTATTACCTCTCTACCTATATTATTCCGAGAATTATCGAACTTTCAAATGTTAACGGACTTATATAAATAAGGTATATATTTACAATGATTTTAATAAGTTCAGCTAGTGTAATTTTATGGAAATATTTTATGATTCTAATTAGACATTTCACGATTTAATTACGTTTTTATTTAAAATCTATCAGATTAAAAAGTGAATTCTTAAGAACTGCGTTTATTGCCTTAAATCCCTTAATTAGTTACACTACAGCAGACAGATTAAATTTGAAAGTTAAATATCTTGCATTTTACTGAACGGCAAGACGCTGGCGCGTGGAAGACAAAAATATTTTATTTCAGGTATTGGCAACACATTGCTCTTAAACAGTGGAGTTTCTTGATTAAAATTGAAAAACTATTATTCTACACTTTGCCGAACGGGAACATTTTTGCAGGTTTGGAAAAAAAATATATTTTATTTCGAACAGGGTTGCCACTTCTTACTTTCAGACTGCCAATTTAGTTTTTTAAAAAGCTTTAAAGTCGTATAAAATATGAAAGGACTCAAAAAGAAATTCGAAATTTAAAATTCTAGCTTCGAGGAGCACATGCTGCCGTGGAGGATTACGCAGTCCCTGTTCGCATTGCAATACTCATACAAACATTTACATACTATCAGCTGCTTCGTAATTTAATAACAAAGATGCGTTTGATGCACTTTTGTAATATTTGGCATAATACTATTTAATCCTTAAATCACCTTGTTCAAAAATATTCAGTCTGTTTCTTGCTTTTCTTAGTAAATTATTGACTTAGCTAAATTCTTTTCTGTTAGCTGATGAAAGGAAAAGCCAATTAAGTTGGTTCAATAACAACTTTTATTTTGGGCTATTTTTTCGAAAGACTTAAATTCCAAAACTTAACGTACACATGTGTTTTGAATAAGACCTTGTGCTTGAATATCTTCTTTCTATGCAATTAAATCTTCTTGCACTTTAATTTCAAAATCAAACATATCGCATTTCTGCGATTCTATGAGCCAATGCCGGCACATTAAAATTCTTAATGTCTTGGAAGCAAATTATAAAATCTTTAAATTTTGAAAGCAGTTTGTATATAGTAATATATCTTCTAAAAATTTTTGGCGTTCTTCACATTTTTTTGGTTGCATTTGTATTCTTGCGTTTCATTTTTATATTATACTTTTTTCACAAAAGAAATATATATTTTTAAAATGTAGTAAGTAATTTTGTCTAATTCCCCTTACATTTATTTTATATGTTTCCTTCCTTGCAACAAAGTATAGTTTTATAGCAATAAAAATTAAGTAACAGTTTGACAATATTAATAATTTTTTGTAATTAGTCATCATTAAGCCCAGCGGCCGAGCGGTAAAAGCCGTTGAACACTGATAGCTCGGTCCGGGGTTCGAGTCCCGGTGAACGAGCTAACTGCATGAGAGTTTTCATGGTTTTCTCCATGTGTAACATGGATACTAATCAGTTTTCCTTAAAAAGTCCTCAATGGAGCATTACTCCCTTGGCACGTAGTGCCTAACATCAAAGAGCAAGTAATAAATAAGTCATTATTGTGGCGATGAATTTCACGTGTATTTTCGGCTGTTGACCCCCAGTGGACCCTTTGATCATCATTAACTCCTTTAAAATTTCATAAGGGTCGATGAAATTTTAAATAGTATAGTCTATACCGAAATATATAGTCTATACCGACCCCGTTGAAACTCCTGCTCTAGATCTTAGTATAACAAGTGCCAAACTTTCATCCAGTTACATATAGGCTGATATCATTAATAGTCTGTAACGTAATTCTGAAGTAACTTTCTCTAATGAAAAAATAAAAAGCCTTGTATTCACTAGCAGAATTTCAAACTGCAATCTTCTAACGTTTCTCTACACTAAGATAGCATGTAATCTACTGCTTCCTCTGTTTTTCATCAGATAAAGCGCCAGAAAATATGGTGCGCATCTCAACTTATGTGCCTAGTATACGCTATGCTGTACCATGCTTGAACTCTATTAAATGCTCCACGAATTCATTTTCTTCGAAAATTATATCTCGCATCGTTATATACAACATAATTTGGATATTTTCGATTTTAGGACAACATGTGCTTAACAACTTTCTACAGAATGATGCACGCACCAACCGAATGCTTCCAATGTAAAAACACTTTCATCTCCTCCCCAAACGACCGGACATTTTGCTAGTTAAGCATTTAATAGGAATAATTTAAACTATCTGTGATTTAGCCGTCTTATCACGGAGAGCGGCCGAATTATGCGCGCGTGAAAGGAGAAGCTCTGTCGCAATTTTTAAAGAGAATATTCCGCGGAACAGATTTGAGGTTTCGCATGTCTCTTCTCCTCCACTGGCTTCTCGAGAGATCTACAATATTTTAAGTGCTGTCATACTGCAAACACACGATACGCTTACATTCATGCCTTCTTAGGGATTCGAACTTAGATCCAAGGCTGTGGCAGCCAGCTCTTTTACTATCACGAAAACATTATGACGAAAACACTTTGTCATTAACTCATTTTGGTGGCGATAAAATTTTTATGAACATACGACGTTTATGTCTTAGGTTAGTTATTTCTGTAAACAAATAATGCAATAGAATGGCGTACTTAAAAAAACTTCTTATTGGCAGTATTTGCTTTGAAAACAAAAGTACTACTATAATGGATAACAACAACATGTTTAATTTAATGGCAGTCGATAATCCGTTTGGCGCGTATGCTTTTCTGCAAAAAATTGTTTGTCACATTTATCATAAGGAAAAAAAAATTATATATATATATATATATATTTTTTTTTGTATGGCAATTTCAACAGTATTCTGTATTTAAAATAAGAAATGTTTCAAGAAAGTACATGAGTATTTATTATTAAAGGAAACAATATCAATCCATTGGTTTTCATCTTCTGTATACGTAATATAAAAAAGTAAAACTACATATATATAAATGCATAATAATGTAAAAAAATATATAATTCTTTATTTGTGTAAATGCAAAAATAAATAAATAAATAAATAAATAAAGTATTCTTCTGAGCGTCTGGCATATATTTTAACAGTTGTGCATTTTTTTTTTTTTAATGCCACGGAACCGTCCTCGTATATTTACCTCCACATAAAAAAGTGCACACGTGCGGCACGCTTCATGGCCTACTTAAAAACGATTGTCCCGTGGCAGGAACTCTTGCAAGGGGTGATTTTCTCTTTCGAGAAAAGAAGGCGCATTCTGCCCTTCACGACGTTCGCTTTGCCAGATGTACAGAGTTCTTTCGCTCTCTCTCTCTTTTTTTTACCCGTCTAGAATTATAAATTCGCCTTTTGTTGTATTCCCTCTTTCGATGTCCGATTTTACACGCTGAATCTGTACCGTCTAAAGTGAATATTTCATTTTGCTTTTAAACTCCTGTCTACGCGTCTTAGGTAGCACTAAGACTTAAGTTGTAGGGATTTATATTTAACTAACGCGTTAAATTTAATTTTATGGTTACTTTAATATAAGCCCTCATTTCCCCTAATTGTCAATGCCAGAATATTTAAATTTTGGTAGCGCGCGTGAAGTAATTCAAATTCTGCCTTGAGAAAAAAAAAGTTTAAATACCGAATTCTGCAAGGCAAAGTTAGAGAGTTTGAGCTAACGTGCGCCCCGTGGAGGTGTTCTTCTCAAGACGGTTAGTGTGAAGGAGTGACACCAGTTCTGCCAATGGCGATGTGTTGGTGCTTCCCACTTTTAGTCCTGTCCTGTACTTTTTTGTAACGCGAGCTTCTGTTCTTCATTTATTGCTGGTTAACGTGGCGTAACAGCTATTACTTTGCTGCCACTAGATATTCGACTCGGTTTTAGGAAACAGGATTATCTGAGCCCTGTAGAGTAATTCTACTACTTGTAGATGTCTTCGAATTTTTAGTTTAGTTCTTGTTATTTGAGTTACTGCCCGAGGCGTAGTGTGTTAGCGTCAGGTCGACGCATTGTGAATTTTAAAAGAGTTAATAAAGGGTTCTTTTTACCCTTCTCCTGTGTGGTTTCCACACGTATTTCAGTTGTCACATCAGAAGACAGACAAGTGGGTCTTATAAAGTGATGATGAACTTTTGATACTTTGTATCGGCTGTTTGGAATACTCGGCAATGCTAAGTTCTCTTTAACTAAAAACAAAGGATTTATGGCACTAATTAAAATCACGAATAAGATGAAATGTATGAACAATATTGATGTAAATCAGGTTTTAACTGAACATTTTAGGTTTCCGTTCTATTTCAGCAATTTAATCTGCAGGAAAATAAGCTATGCAATAGTTGTCATGTTGATGGTGATGTTAGGCATTTTGTCGTTGATAGTGGTTTAAAAGCCCCTATTAGACAGGATTTTAATGTAAATACTATTAATTATAATGTTTTGAAATCATATACCATTGCTCTAATGAAGTTTATTAATGAAAAATGGGCACTTCTGTTAAAATTGAATTGTGTATTTATATGGGTTTTAGATATTTGTGGTGTTCTTTGTTGTGATTTTGTGTTCGTCGTTTTTGTTTATAGTTTTGTGTTGGATGTGTTTCTTATTTTTTATTTATTATTTGGGGACGGCTGGGTCGCTGGCTGTCCTCGTTTGTGGAAAGGTGGGGTTCCTTCTTTTGAGCTATAGGGACACTCGTGTCCAAGTGGACTGAAGGGAACCTTCAATTCTTACAATTCTTACTTTGTTGTAGCTCACACTCGTATATTACATTACATTATTATAGATATGTAGAACAGTATTTTTTAGTTAAACTTTATGGATATCGGTTTTGATTGTGCTTTTGGAATGCAGTTAGAAGTTTTGATCTTAATATGCTAATGGAATTTTTAAGACACAAATTACCATTTTAAGAATTTTAAATCGCGTGATTTTTTTTCAGATCGTTCTTACATAGGTAGATCCAGCAGTTTCCGATCTGATACACAAAGAAAGAGAAAGAACGTGAATTGTATATTTTTCAGTGTGATACCTTTGTTCCTCGAAACCCATTTCACATCGTTTAACGAATATCTCCTCATTCCTGAAAATGTAATAGTAAGGTCTGTTCTCAAAATGTTCCATAACTTGCTGTTTTTCACTCTACCGTCGTCATTAAATATTTCCAGCGAAGGTTAACTAAATCTTGGCTCTCTGAGAGGTGTTCAGTCTCCTTAGATAATATGTTGTTGTTTCTAAATTGCTGAAAATCCGTTGGGGTACCTATCTTGCAGAGATTTTGTTAAGATGTTGATGTAGAATGTTCAAAACAGTTTTTTTTAAATCACTCAATATATCATCACGGACACAAGATATAATTTCTGATGTCAATATTCCCAATGGTCGATCTTTACGAAACACGTCATCTACGAATTCTTGGACTATGCAAAACTTTTTTACCCATTGTTTCACTGTAGAATTCGGATTTTGCTCCTGTAGAATAGGTCCTGTAGACCTGTCACCTGTAGAATAGGAAAGAGACAAATCATAATACGCATGTTCAAAGCTTTGTTTTATTTCTTTGAAATTAAGACCTTCTTTAATAAAAAATTTAACAACCGAATGATATTTAATTTTAAACATTTGGAAATGAACTAGTATGTCACCGTATTAAGTAAACTGTCGAAAAAAAGGCCGATGGTTTCTTTGAGAAATATTTACATTTATTTATTTCATATTTCCACTACATGTCTGCAGGAAGAATTTACTACATTACAGGTAATGATATAAAGTGAAAATAGCTAAAGCATGAATACATTTAACGTAACATTTCTGAGTGACCTCTTCAAGGGAATTTCTTTTAAACGATAAACTATTCTAGAATTTTCGTTTAATATATGAAATCAGAAACGGTATTTTATCGATTTTACACTTATCTTTACATGGCTGTTTATAAATAAGTATTATTTTTCTGTGAAAATGGGCTACTGAAAGACGTTAAATTGCGTGAAATGCCTTTTTAGATGTATCACTACATTCTTTATTGACGTTTCTTTAAAATTAGTGTAAAGATAATTAACGAATTTTTCCATTTGCGGGTAATTTATCTAATATTAAATAGTTGGTTTCGTATTTTGCAACTGATAACTCAATAGCTATCCCGCATAAAATGGATTTAAAGTGCAGGAAGATTAATTATTGTTATGATGTTTCTCAGAAAAATGTGTAATATTCCTTGCGTTTATATAGATGTCGAGTATCCAAAGTTTTATTGCGATCGTAAAATTCACTTTCAAAAATGAATTTTCTTTTGAAAAGTCATTTAGAATTAGCAGAGAATTCTAGCTTTTTACAATTAACAAGATAGTTTCTTTACTATATAAGGTATTTCTCCCGCCTTCCTCGCATGCCTTCGTGGTATAGTGGTCAGCACGCTCGACGCGTAACCGAGAGGTCAGTGGTTCGGTTCCCGGCGAAGGCGTTGCTCATTTCTTCATTTTCCTGCTTCAGAAATCCTCTACAACTATTCATAATTAATCCTGGAAAGTTCCTAATTAGCGCTGACCCCAAAGACCAATGATAGTATTAACATATATTGCATTTGGAATTATGTTTCAGTTTAAACGAAATGGAATTGAGGATGATTTATATTTTAGCAATTTGCCTTTGTGGTTCTGAACAGCACTTAAAAAAAGTAAAAATACTATTATCAACGAATTAAATTTAAGAGATTAAATCAAAATTAGCTGTCCCTTCTCAACAAAAGAAATGTATTGCGGAGCCTTAAATTATTTTATTATTAACATTCTATTTATAAAATACGTTTCACTAATTCTAACTAGGCTAATAACAAAACTGTTATTAGCTTAGTTAGAAAATTATTTGAAAAGTACGTTGGAACTTTAGATCACAAACACCTCACTTCACGAAAAAATTTTGAGCAGAAAACGCTTCAGCTGACGGGGCGTTTTTTGCAAGGGTTATTACGGTGTCCCGAGTCGGCAATATACGATTTTGAAAATATATTTTGTGGTAAATACGCCACATAATTAATACTTGCGGACTTCTGAAAACATCATTTTAATATTTTCCCTTGGTTAACACACTCATTAATAAAGTCTGGCAGCGTGTGACTCACAGGAGCATGAATTCGACATGAAGGAGATTAGGACCACACTGGGCTGCAAGCAAAGGCTTTCAGCCTTTTGACTCTTAGGGTGTTTTTTGTTATCTACGTTTTTGAAGACTAGGAAGGTAACAATGAAGACACGTAGACGCCGTTAGAGGACCATAAAATTGAGCTGAACGAGAAAGAACTACAGTAACTTAACACGCAACAGTTAAAGGCGATTGTGGAAGAAATGTCTTTAGAACAGATGAAGAACAGAATAGAAGAAAACGACATTAGAAAAAAATTGATTAGAAAATAGAAGAAAATTCTTCAGAATAGAAGAAAAATGACCCAAATTCTCTGACTCTCAAAATTTGTGTGAAATGGGATAAGATGCAATTTTTTTACAAAATGCTGTTACCGTTGTAAAGCAGCAGCAAACTGCAGCATAAACATTTTTCATTGAAAATTCTATGTCTCATTTTAGAAACATTTTCAAACGTAAGCAACAATAAATCATATTGAACTAATTTTGTATGAAACAGAAGCCGTGCGAGTCTCAGACAGAGTCGAGTGGCCCTTAGAGACAAAAGGTTTGGTTTGGTTAGTTTAGCTTATAAGGTATTTCTCCCACCTTCTTAGCAAGCCTTCATGTTGTAGTGGTCGGCACATTCTGAGCGTATTCGAGAGGTCCGAGGGTCGAATCCCGGCGAGGGCATTGTTCATTTCTTCAGCCTTCTGACGTCGAAAATAGCATAATGTCTTACAGTAACACCGAACTAAACGGTAGTGGATGATAATTCTCCACCACCAGAATTTGGCGATTGGGTCCCCTAATCCCTACTCGTTATTTAAAAGGGGGAGTATATAAGGTATTTTTCCCATCTTCTTAGCATGTCTTCGTGCTATAGTGGTCAGCACACTCGGCGCGTATTTGAGAGGTCCGTGGTTCGAGTTCCGGCGAGGGCATTGCTCATTTTTCATCTCTCCTGCTTTCAAAAAATACATAATGTTTCTACAATATAAAATTCTTTTTATTCAAAATATCCTAATGCCTCTACAAGCTTAGGTTATTTGATTAATGCAAAACTACGAGGCCTAAGAGGAGGGATGCTTTCGTGGAGGACTTTATGAGGGAAATTGGCTCATGTTCACGCTACACACAGGAAAAACTAAACGTAGAGACAAAACAAAATAGTATATAGACAGTTAAATTCGCTGAAACAACCTTGTATTTGGCGTACATTTACTAAAAACACTCAATCGATTTCGAGGGCAGCTACAGGTCCCTCCTCATCAGGAAAAGGAGAACAATATATCTTTTCAATATATCAGGAGAACAATATATCTTTTCTACATATATTGCTCTCCTGATGAGGAGGGACCTGTAGCTGCCCTCGAAATCGATTGAGTGTTTTTAGTAAATGTACGCCAAATACAAGGTTGTTTCAGCGAATTTGATTGTCACATTGGCGTGTTTCTCTTCAGTTGTAATATAGACAGTTACGTGATGTTTTTACGGAAGAGAGTTTCACATTCAAACAATAATGTCTCCTTCGCCATTTTCTACTTACGCCTTTCACACTGCTTCGTATGGGCACAGTGAAACTAAATTAAGTTTTCATTTATTTTATTTGTTTACCATTATATTTATCTTTTTCATTTTATATTTACTGTTTTTATTGATTTTAAAATACGAACTTGTTCAAGTCCACGAAGTATTATTGTAAAGTTCAAATGAGCAGTCATCTTGATCCAGGAAAGAATTAATCCATTTTACATTAATTCCTATTGTGAGAATTCTTTCACTTTACGAACATTTCGGTTGACGAATTAAATTTCGAACTTCAGGAACGAATTAAATTCGTGAACCAAGGTTTCATTGCAATTTTATCTGCACTTTTGAATGATATTTTATGGCTTTAGTTAGAGTAATAAACAAAATACCTTCCAGTATCTTGTTGATTGCAAAATTTCCTGTTCTGCTTTTTGTATACGCTATTATCTGCATGTAAAATAAAATCTAATGGTAATTAATGAAGTTTTGCAATAACACAGAGCTTCTAGTCTTCTTATGTACTTTTTTCAATAATTTTTATTAAAAAGGTAGTATTCTTTTTCAAAGGATAGTGATTTATTCCATGTATCATAAGCTAGGCGTCCTTTAAAAAATCTTTTTTGAAGAAATCCTTCTCCTTAGACAGATGACCGCTGCGTGTTGTGCTATAAACAGTGAATCCTTCACGAAAGCATTCCTCCCTAGAGTTGCTTTGTCTTAGTCAGTTAACCTAATCTATAAACAAACGTCAAATGTAATATATTTTTTGATAGTTTACTGCTAATACCCTTTTGCATTAAAAAGACTACCAGAACTTTCAAAATGTATCTGTGTAATTGAATTTATATTTTGTTACAGTAAAAATTTAATTTTATTATTAATTGGAAGCAGTGGATATTACATTTATTTATTTGATAGTGCAATTTCTTTTGAAGTTTTAGACTGTGATATGAGATTTTTAACTTGTAAGAGTTCTATTTTATTTTATTTTATAAAATATATTAAAAAAACAGACGTTTGAGGACACTCATAGAGTATGCTTAGTTTGAACCGCGAAGGTGAAAGTATTGAAGATCGTTTTGGTATCCAAATTATTTGACGTTGCATAAAATGAACTTTTTTTGTTGTATGACTCCAAAACAACTGACTGTTTTCAATTTGAATAGAGACAGTTTTCTATATTGATGGTCATCATAGTCCGTGTAGTCGAGAATTTAGTTGAGAGGAGATGCTCATGCAATACTCCTTGCTGCGTTAAATTTATTAATGTCAATAGACAGAATTACCATTGAGTGGGTTATAGACGACCATTACTTAGAAATAGCATAGAATCAGTATTTACTGGGCTTGACTTCTTGCTTCCCGATGTAATCTTTGCTGCATCTAAATTCTTTCGCCCAGAGAGGCCGCACCCGGTGCACTTGCTGTGGAGCTGGCCCTGGTTACAGAAAATCAACAGGAGCTACATCAGCTTTATGTGGATAGTGGCAAGGTAATAGAAATATAGGAGTTTCTGCGGCATGAAATTAGACATCATTTGTCCTTATTTCTTTCAGAATGAGGCATGCAAATTAGTGACTGTGAATTCTTAACGGTATACTCTATGCTAGAAACAATGCTGTAGGTAATTTCTATATCTAAGATAGTTTTATATTATGTATGTTCTTTATCAGCGATTCTTAACCGGTGGTACGCAAAAAAACTAAGTATGTTTAAGGATTAAAATCAAAAGGTAAGTATCCCAACATCCTGTGTTTTTTTCTCTAACACTCGTAAATTTATGCGATCTGAGCTTCGTTTAAGGTCAATAGCCCCTATAGACTTAAGCAAAATAATCTGTTTTTATTTTCACAAATGTTCTTTTAGCTATAGACATAATATAATTTGTCATAAATGACGTTTTTAAAAGGAGCAATAGAAATGGATGTTGTATTTAATAGGAAATAAAAATAAGTTGCTATAAAAAGATAATAGTATCTCATCAATTCTTTTAGAGTTGATCGATTTATTTGCATGTCTACACTTAATGTTGCCACCATTTCCGGGCTCATAGTGCCCCATTTTCAATTAGAATCATTTTTTTTACGTCGATTTGCTGTCTCTTACAGCAGGTGTTTTGCCTTTTTGTTACTTTGTATTCCTTACTTCTCTAAAAATTTAATAATCTCTAATTTGAAAATATAGTTTGCTTTTGAAGAATTTGTAACATATTGTGCCATTTAAATATTTATGAAAAAAATAATAAAACAAATCTAGATTTTCAAAATGGAAAAATGGTTAGAATTGACCAAGCGGAAAAGTGATGATTTACAGGTGATGGATCCAAGACAATCTGCTAACACTAAAAATATTGAAAAGAAAAATTGTTTATAGAAAATGTAATGAAAGTTATTTATCATTTGGGTTTACTTGGAATGGAGATGAAATGGGCTCTCAACCTCAACGTGTTATTATTTGCTGTGAACTATTATCCTATGAAAGGGTGAAACTATTGTTCCTTTAAAGACATCTTGAATCTAAGCAGGCCAATTTAAAGGATAAATCTGAAGAATATTTCAAGAGAAAATTATTGGAGTTCAAAAATAGTAAACTAGTATTGAGAGGTTTTCTTAATTTAAGTGAAAAAGCTTTAGAAGCTAGTTACCTAGTAAGCCTAAGAGTTGCCAAGACTGTCCAGGCTCACACAAACCTTATATCACCAGCAGCTAAAGATGTCATTTTAATATTATTCAACGAAAAAAAAACCTCTAATGAACTTAGTAATATTTCGTTATCAAATGAAAAATTAACGAATATTTTTCATTTGATAACGAACGTTATCAAATGAAAAATTAATGACGAATTCGTGAAGTGGCAAATTCCGGGAAAGAGATGCTTACTCAAAAAATATAAAACAGTGATTATTTCGCACTGCAACTGGATGGAAGTACTGATAAAAGGAACTTTGTTTAATTATTTGTTTACATACGTTTCGAAGAAGATAAACGAATTGATGAAGAGTATTTACTTTGTGAATCTCTTCATGATAGAGCAATTGCAAATGAAATTTTCTAAGTATTTAATAATTTTATGTCTGAAAATGGTATTCCTTGGTGTAATTTCATTGCCGTATGCAGTGACGGAATTCGGGCTTTAACAAGAAAACATTCCGGTATTATTTCTCAAATGAAGAAAGTCTCACCTGAAACTAAATTTACTCACTGCTCCATTCATTATGAAACTTTAGTAGCGAAAACAATCCCGAAAATCGGAAAATCATTTTGAATAAAACTGTGAAAATTGTTAATTATATTAAAAGCCGAGCTTTAAATTCAAGAATATTTACGATTTTATGCGAGAGATGGGCACTGAACATGAAACGCTTTTGTTACATTCCGAACTAAGGTGGATATCCAAAGTTTTCAATCATCTTTTTGAACTTCGATCAGAAATTCAAATTTTCCTCTGTGATTCAAAATTTGAGTTGCAGAAATTTTTATTTAGTGAATTATGGTTGGCGCGATAACGTATTTGGCCGATATTTTTAGAAAGTTAAATGAATTAAATTTGGGATTACAAGGACAAAATTTTAATTTATTTAGAGATAAAATAAATGCCATGATTAAAAAACTCGAGCTAATAATCGAAGAATTGGATGATGATATTTTAAGCTTTCTACCACTTTTAGAAAGTTTTCTAACAGAAATTAATTTGAAAATAAAAGAAGATTTAGCATCCGACATTAGCAATCGTTGTTTTTCATTGATAAATAATTTCAGCATGCATTTTCCTTAGGATTATGAAAAAGGAAATTGGATTAGAAATCCATTTTCTTCAAATATACTTGACATTTTATCTTGTGAAGAAAGAAAACAATTGGTAGAAATTTCCTATGATCGAAATCTACCTGAAGATTTAAAAAATAACACGCTTTTGCCTGAACCGAAAAAAAGAATTTAGAGGCATCTCAAATAAAGCTATTAAATTTTCAATGCCTTTTTGCACAACCTATTTGTGTGTACAAGGGTTTTCTTCCATATTATATTCGAAAAATAAATGCAGAACAAAATTAAAAGTCGATCCTAATTTACGGTTAAAACTAAGTGACCAGGTATAAAGAAATTGATCTCACTTAAACAGGCCCAAGTTTCACACTAAAGTTTAGAATTAAAGTATTATAACTTAAATTTTGATAATTAAAATGTTAACCAATTTTTAATCTAATATTTTTTATGTATGCATATTTAATACAAATAGCCAATTGGTTCTGCAAACGGCAAAATATATTTTTTAAATATTTCTATAGAGAAACTGAAAAATAATCATTGCAAAATGTAGTGGTTCTTATAAGTTTTTCAATTTTTGTTAGATGGTGCGTGTTAGTCAAAAAGTTGAGAACCACTGGTCTATATGTTAAATATTCTTTTTGTATTTCTATATGTTCTATATTCTTTTCATCGTGATTGAACTAGAATTATGATCTCCATGGTCTTTCTTCGGAAGCTGGTTTCAGGCTCACTACTATCTTGTTTAAGTTCATCAACTACCCGATTCACTTAGTTGATTTTTTTTAGAGCAGCCTCAGAGACAAAGGGGGCGAAATACATCCTCAGAACGATGTTGAGTTAAAAGGCGGAATTTTTCAGGCAGTGATTTAAATAAAGTCAATAGACGAACAAGTTTATGGTCTTCTCAGTGCTTGGGTTCAGTGACCACTTAGCTTATAGAAGTAAGAGAAACGAAGCCTGAAAGTAGGAATTAGTTGCTTTTTATAAAGCTATGAGACATTGACGTCACAGGCTGGGCCGGGAAGAACAAACCTCGGTAGTGCAGTAACCTTGGTTCCAATGTGCAGTGACATTTTCGCTATCTTGACTGTAGCAATGTATTCAGCAGTGAACTGATCATTTGGCCTGCTTGATATTCAAAACAAAGTGTACCTTGACAAAGTCCAGAGCTTCATTTGTGTGTGAAATTTGTGTGAGCTACACATGTACGTGAAAAATACATATTTCCACCTCCCACTGCATTCTGTCTGCTTAAAGAAACCGTCAGTTTTTGTGACTCACTGAGTGAAAGTCTTGCATTTAGGCAGATAAATCAATCAGGGTCACATTATTCATAGTGGTAGGGAACGCCTTCATAGCGATACCTCGTCATCAAGGAATCGACATCACATGCAAATTGCCCACTGTTTGAAAAGACATTAACCTTCATATGTTGTATTGTATTTTTATGAAAAACAGTTTTAACTTGAAAGAAGCAATCTTTAGGCCTGGACATTATGTCTGCTATATGCAAGTAAAATTTTTATTTTCATTGGTAATCAGAGAAGCAAGCTAAAGCTTCGTTTCCATTGCGATGCTCCGACATAAAGGTGTTGACACCTTTATTAAGATTGCTTTTTACAAATTGCGAACTGATGTTCATGAAGGTATGCGCACCTTTATGCTGAGTGCGGCACCCTTAAGAAAAACTTTGGTGGATTCGCGTAAAAGTACCGGCATCTTTACGTGACACGGCACCATTATGAAGCGTTCCCAGTCAAAGTTAATAAAGTTTATTCTAGAGACGTCGCTAGACCACTTGTTGTAATGTGGTGATAAATCAAAAAATGACCATCTTCTGTATTATTATAAAATTACAGTTTTTACGATGCATAAATAAAAACGTTTTTTATGAGAATCTTATCACAGATGACTGTGTTTTGTATTCCGTATATTTGCGTCAGATTTAGTAAAGCAGATGTGTATTTTTGACATATGTAAAGAATAATAGATTTTCATGAATTTAATTGAAATGTCTTAGGTGAATGATTAAATATCCATAACTGGCGCATGAAAGATCACCATAAAACAAGCTAAAAAAAGAAATAGCGTTGCAAAATGCTGGTGCCGTGCCCTGAATATTCCAGCTTGCCCGACAGCACCATTATGAATATTAATGATGCTTAGGTACCCGAAACTTTTGGAAGGAGGTAATTTCATTTAAACTTCTCTGCTTACATCCTTGCACTACAAGAAAGTGGAGTAAAGGAATCGGTGACGCTTCGTTGACTTTATGTTCCAACCAGAAAAAGATGATTTCCTTCTTCTTGTTGATAACCAAATTAAGATGGAGCTAATGGAACAAACTATTGCCTCGTAGAAGAGTCTAACATAGCTTATGTATGCATGTTTCTTGCTTTCCTAGTACTCGTTTATGCTTTTTGCATCGATTTAAAAAATAGCTTGTTTTTGCGTCATCCGTCTGACAGTGAAAATTGACTCTTCTTGTGCGATGGTTACCCGAGTCAGGGAGCGTTTCAATATTTAAGTTCCTTGAATGCCGCTTTATCGATTATGTGAAAGTAACAAGTTTTGTTTTAAAAGCTCTGTGTATCCCTTGCGTATTTTAATTGCTCTTATTCATTGTTATTAACTATTACTTTTAATTACTTCAAATTTATGAAATTCAAAATAATTCTGTATCAGCAATATAGAGGGTGCGGCATTTAACGTTTCCAAAGAAGAACAACACATTTATTGTCCATAGCCATAAATACACCTGAAAGGGTCAAGTAAGTTAGTGTCTTGGATTCACAAAGCAGACCTCACTTCTTCCATACAACGTCTTGAAATGTTCCTTCGCGATAATTAAGACATTGCTGCCATTTCCTTGATACTCTTGCCATGATGCCATATCAGGCGTCTTCCGTAGTTTTCGTAATTTCCTGATCAATAATTTTTTTAAGATTGTTAATGTTAGATATGGTGTGAGGAAAATATGAGTTTTCAAAATACTTCCAAAAAAAAAAAAGGTATTTCCGAGCTCAAGTTTTCAGTCATGCTTGGGTTAGTTTTCAGCCTCTTACTGCAGCAGATTCATTAAAGTAGATTCTGTTGCAGTAAGGTCCTGAAAACTGAATGACCGTCGTTGAATGTAATCAGACTTAAAGAAGTGTCGCTTCAGAAATGTGCCAGCTCCTATTATGATTATTATTATTGTTATTGCTATTAAATGTGAGAGGGAAAATTGCTATTAAATGTGTATTTGAAATTTAAAGTTTTCACTCGTTGCCTACCTGATATTCTAGCTCTGAATTCGTTAGATACTGAGAATGTTACGCTGGGCATTTTGAGTCGCTTCATGACAGGTTAATCTCGGAGATGGCAGCAATGCTTTGATTGTCATAAAGAAAATCTCGAAAATTGGCTTAACGTGCTAGTTGCATCTATTGCTGTATGCAATATATGTGTTTCCTTTCTCTGGGTAGCATGAATGCCTCACTCTGTATAGCATGAAGTGCTGTTTTTGATTATTACCTTATCAGGACTGAGTGTTCTGTGCATACTTTTGGCGAACATTGTCGTAACAGTGTCAAAGTCCTGATCTCGAACAGGGAGCTGAATGCAGCTATGTTCGGTGCAAGTGGTAGAATAACTGCACGTAAGAAGGGTTTTAAATCCCCTTTTATTAAACCACTATTTACAGCCACTTCCCAACTCGGAAGGGATAACAGAAAATAATGATCGCACTTGGTTCTAAACTGAACAATCAAATAATTTAAAATAAAGTTGAGTAGAAAATTAAGTAGTCGTTGGTCTCAGAGCTTTAAACGCTAGGTTGACCTCTATTCTAAACTATCAGTGGTGCGTAGCAGGATTTGGCTAATACTAACGCACTTAGATTACTTCAATAAGTATTTGAGTAACAGCGCTAAGGCTTAGAACTTAAACACTAGCTAGTCAGGTGGACGTTGAACAGAGCCGAAGTGATCTGAGACTAAAAGCTCTCTCACACTAAGAAGTTCCTTGCCAACCTTTAAATACAAAACTTGGCTCCACTTCAAATTAGCATAAAGCTGAAACGCGCGCTCATTCTAACGGGAAGTTGAAATAAGAGTTCACAGGAAAGAGAAATTAACATAAAACTTTGTTAGTTTAAACTCAAACCTTACAACCTAATCGCACAAATTGGATTTAATAGATGGACTGGGAATTTTTCATGTAAGTTAACAACGAGTGGGATTAACATATATTTTAGTGTATTTTCCTTTTCATTTGATAGCCGGTTGAAACTAGTATATTTCCGGACATACCGAATTTTAATCATATTTCGGAAGAAGAACCAGAATGCTGCAGTTACAGTGAATTAGAAACATCATTGAAAATTTAATAATAAGAATCAGTACCGCACCTATTTTTCACTAATCGTTTGTTAGCACAGCTTAAAGATTTACGAATTATACGTGAAAGCACATGATGCTGCTTTTGTATATTGAAATAGAGAACTCTGAAAACTACAAGATAAGTGGTAATTGTAAGAATTAGAAAGGATTGTAACGATTTATTTGTAAATACCCAAATTAACGAGTGTAACTCGAAACTTATGAGTTTGAGTTTCTATGAATTCACATTTCAGCTTCTTAAGACCGTTACTGCTACTACAAAAATAGTATCATTATTTGTGCGGTTTCTGAAAATCTGTTAGAATTGTATCATTTCTATACTTTTCGGAAAATCTGGTACTGAATGGAAAGTTAGGTGTAGAGTGTTACGTGAAAATCAGTACAATTTAACAGCTTAACTATTCTGAAAAAATTAGCTCCCCATTTATCGGCAGATAATTTGATTACTATTGCATTTCTTTTCCCTAACTGGCTCATGAACGACTGAGCTGTAAATTCTCTGACTATTGGTATTTCGACTTGGGTTCAAATCCCGGCGAATGGGCTGCCTACATGCGCGTTTTTGTAGTTTTAAATGTGTGTAACGGGGTACGAGCCTGTTTCCCTTAGAGAATCCTTCACGAAGGCGTCCATCCTGTTACGCAGATAGTCCTCGCATGCTTTGCCATCTTCAAACAACCCAGTCTTTTCCCCATTTAATATGGATTAACCCTCATACTTCCATGCTTTGACTACGGAATGAATGACGTATGCAAGCCTACTTTTGTGTTTAGCTTATATAGGTAGATGTTAGAACATTAAAGCTTTATCTTACTTACATGTGACTGTTTCTTAATTCCGGCGCGTTAAATGTGTATGCAAATTATCTATAGAAGTAGTCATGTGTGTAACAAGATAGCATAAGTATTCTTGGAGTTCTTAAAATTTGCTTACTGAATAATCAAAATAAATGTTAGTATAAAATTGAATTTCAATCTCCTACCCGGTGTAAGATCGTTGTATTACAGTTTTCGTAATGGAAAAAGAATTAATTTATTTACTGTTATTTAAGGCATTAACGTATTAGTGCAACTACTATATAAGGTATTTCTCCCGCTTTCTTCGCATGCCTTCGTGGTGTAGTGTTCAGCACACTCGTCGCGTATTCGTGAGGTCCTTGGTTCGAGTCCCAGCGAGGGCATTGCTCCTGCTTCTAAAATACCTAATGTCTCTGCAACTGTTTGGCAATTTTTTTTTTCAAAGGAGAAAGCATGATGATTTATAATTGCAAAAAAGCTATGTATTATTACATATATACAAATTAATGTGCATAAATTTTACGTTTTAATTAGGTATTCTTACCGAAAATCAAACTGTCAAGGGAGTTTTCTATTTTATTTTGCTCTAGTGAAAATTTAATAGTGATTGCTTTAAGAACAGATTCAAACCAATTGTTTTTAGTGATCAGTTATTTTCTTTTAGGGTAAAATATTGCGTTCCTGTAAGAATATTACCTCATATAACTTCATGTAAATTGTAATATATTTTAAAACTGAAATTAAGACAAAAATATCATGATCTATCTAAAAAACCATTAGAATTTGGAAAACGGCGAAGAGAATGCAGACTAAAATGGCGAAGTTGCTTGTTAAAACTTTATTAAGGTTGTTAAGGAATGGTATTCTGCTTGTTGAGAACTGTCGCGCTCATTGTTGCCAGAGTCTAGGGCATTTTAAGAATTTGACAACTTCTATTAAGTGTTTATACTAATACGAAAATATTTTATCTAATTAGTAGCAATTGTACAATGAAATTAGCAAAATTAAACTTGAGAATGACTTCGGCTTTACAGATAATTTGATTCGTCTTTTTTTGGTACAATAAATTTGTTTTTAATTGAGATTGTTTATTTTAAAATATTCATTGATGTAAATTTAGTGAAATATTTTAAAATTATTTGAAGATACATGGATATTCACTGGAGCATTGAAATTTTAAGATGCTCTTGTTAATTTAAGGATGTCAAGAAAACTCTTAGACTAGCGACTATACTGAAATATTACATTTAATGATCGAGTTAAGAAAAGGCTATCAATAACTATACAATGAAATTAGACAAAATTTATCTTTAGATTAATGTTAGTTTTATGGATAATTTGATTTATTTTCAAAAAGCTAGGGAAAGGGATTCTTTACGAAATGCGTCATTTAAATAAAGTAAATAAATAAAAGGAAGCGACTACTGTCATGCCATTTGTCAGATGAATAGAAATCATAAGGGAAAAAAAAACACGAAAAAGTTATTCTAAACACTTTTTTGGGGGGATTAAGGCAATGAGAAATTAAAATCATTATTTAAAACTGTCTGAATTTGGTAAATATGGTAGGCTTAAAAAAGTCATCGGTTGAAGAAGGGTTTTGAATATTTAGTAGAATAAAATCTAAATAATTAAAAGCTAAACAGTGGTTGATTGTAAAGGAATTTAAAATTTATCTTAAGTTCTTCGTAGGATTTTTTTCTAGATTTTTGTTTTATTTTAAGGAAGAGAAAAATTCGAATTGAAGACATAAGATTCAGGTTCTTTAATGCGAAATCATATGGATTATACAAATTTGATGGATATGTAAACTGCAGTCATAAATAATACTCTAAATTCCCAATGAATTGAAATATGAACTGGATACTGAAGAAGAAATTTTATTTACTTATTTCAGTGGTAGAGGCTAGTGAAATTTAGTTTGTTAAGCACAACTTTAGTTTGGTTATCCGAGTTATATTTTTTGCAATGGAGTGTGCTAGGCAATTTCTTTTACAAACTGCGCAAATGTTTGCAATCACAATAGTTCGTACTCTACAAATTCGTTAGACTGACTAATTATACCCAATACTTCTTTGTGAATTTCCAAAATTCATGCTCTTTTTTAGTTGTGTAGAAGATATTTAACAATATTCCAATTAATAAAAACTTCTGGAACTAATTTAACCCCTCCATAAATGTAGATGCTCTGATATTGTTCTGGAAATAATTTATACTGAATTTAAATTTTGAAATGTTCTCATTATCTGTTTTAAAAGACTTAAAGCCCACACCTAATGTTTGTTATCTTCTCTGCAACAGTGCGTACTGAATTGCCATTATCACACCTTTGCCTGTTTCAGCTTAGTATCATAATAGCTGCACTCGTTTGTGAGTGGGACATTTTACCTCAACTTCATAAAAGCAAATGAACTTGGTCGGTAATCTATAAATTTAGACCGATATTGTTGAATAATGTTAGTAACCACATCGTAAAATTTCGGAAGGAAATTCTTTCTATAAAGAAAATTTTCAGTTAGCAATCCACTTGCTATGTGATGGATTCCAAATTACTAAAAAGTATCATTGACATTCATTTTTAGATTCCTGCAGGGCCTTATGATGTGCTACTTACTTTTTGACTGGACACTGTTATCGATATTTTGTCCGTGAATAATCTTTGGCAAAAATTTCTTCCTTTTTAAGCTTTTACCTTATGGTATTTTGCTGTTTTCTTCACCAGATTGCAGCTCATTACATTCTGAAGAAGATTTTGGATTTTTTTTAAATTAAAAAACTTATGCCACTGCTTATCTTTTAATTATTTAGACTTTAGCATAATTTACTCTTCGTATTGTTCTGTTGCTAGTATGCATTTTAATATTTTCGTCATTATCAATACGCCACAAGTCTATTAAGTGACAGGCACGACTTCAGATGCTTAGCACAATCATTTTTGTAACTTTTTTCAGATGCACATAATTGCACCTGATTGAGTCATTCCGGAATAGTTAGCATAAATATGTTATATTAACTTTTCCGGAGTTTAAGCACGTATTATTTAAATTGTCACATCCTTTTATATGATGAGTCGTAATAGTCTATGCTATTTCTGTATGCCATTGCATAGTAACAAAAGTTTTAAGGTATTTTTCCGGCCTTCTTAGCATGCCTTCGTGGGGTAGTGGTCAGCACACTCGTCGCGTATTCGAGAGATCCGTGGTTCTAGTCCCGGCGAGGGGTTTTTTCATTTTACATGACTGCTGCTTTAAAAAAAAAATACCTAATGTCTCCACACTTTCACCCAAACTAAAAAAAAGGTGGTGGATGATGATTCTCCATCTCCAGGATTTGGCGATTGGGTTCCCTAATCCTCAGTCTCCCTTTGAAAGGGGGAGTATATAAGGAATTTGTCCGGCCTTCTTAGCATGCCTTCTTGGTGTAGTGGTCAGCATACTCGGCGCATATTCGAGAGGTCTGTGGTTCGAGTCCCGGAGAGGGCATTGCTCATTTTACATGACTTATGCTTTCAAAAAAATACCTAATGTCTCTACAAAGTGAGGATGTTTAAATAGAAATAGAATAAGAAAATTTCAAAGTGTTTCATAGATCTTAAGAATTTTAGAGATGGAAAATTTTAGAGATGGAATTTTAGACTTGGAAAATGTGTATTCCGTGATTCAGTTTGGCCATGCTCAATTCACCGTTGCCTACTTGCCTGGCATCTAAACTTCCTTTCTTATTCAATACATGTTGGAAATTTCCGGGTTGTGAATTCTGAATAATTCACAGTAATGCTATTACTCAACCAGTTATTAAATTCCATTAAATCTTGGGGCATATCGACACGGTTGCAATACCTACTACCAAATAATACTTTGCGTCTACTTCAATGAGAATTTATGCAACATCTGAATGGACCTGAACGGTCATTTCATTTCGCTGCCACCAACTGAATTGACCGCTTAGTTGGTGGCAGCGAACTTCATCCTGAATGGCCATCCTGAAGTTCACTGTGAAGCAGTCAGTTGCCACGTCATAAAACATGAGACATGGAGAATTTGTTCATTTTATATGTATAAAAAAAGTTGACATGCTTTTATTTTTTACATTGTCGTTAATTATGTAACACCAGTTTCTTTTGTAATGACAAACTACAACACTAAAATCCTGACAGTCCACCTGTTGAGTTTGGTATTACTTGGCCAATACATTAGGTACCCTAAACTGTTCGCTGCAAGGGATACAGCAAGTTGTCACGTCATAAAGGATCGAGAATAACTTTAATATCCTTAAGATCCTTAATTGAATCCGTAATATCCTCCTATAACCCTAAGATGCTGCACTGACTTCAGTTATGCCTGATCCAAAGATTATGTATTCTAAACTATTCGTTGCAAGCGAAGCGATCAATTGTCATGTCATAAAAGGTAGAATTTATTCATCTTTATATAAATATAAAAAGTTAACATGCTTTTATTCTTTACGTCGTCATTAATTATGTAATTTTATTTCCTTTCTGTAATAACAAATTGTAACTCTAAGATTCTTATGATTCACTGCTGACTTTGGTATTACCTGGCCAATACATTATGTATTATAAACGGTTCGCTGCAAGCTATGCAAAGAAGTATAGGATTTATCTTCAAGCTAGTGCCAGAATTTTAAAAATTCAAGAAAAATAGCGTAATTTTTACTTCCCTCCCTATGCGAAAAAGGGAAATTTAACTCGTGAAATATTATAGCTCCACTTAAAAAAAACCCAGCGAATGATGATCCTCGGGGACAGGATTTTTTTCTTCCCTTCGTACTTAACGCACAAAAGGCTGACATATCTGTAAAAAAATACTTCCTTTCTTACTTAATAAATATTACAAATTTCCGAGCACCGAATTCTGGGACGCAACGGATTGAAAAGGAAAGTGATATTTTAAGTGCGCGTGAAAAATGCCTAAAAACGACGATAATGGTTTGTCTTTTCCTTACCATTTATCTAAAAGATATCTGGTAGCAAGGAAAAGCGGCTCTGCAAATGAAGATAAAATGAGTCTTAGTTTGTATTATTTTTCTTCGGATGTGTTTCGGTCCTTCCGAGGATGGAAGTTGCGGATCGGGAAGTTATCTTCGATGCCACATTTTCCAAGTAGTTTTGTTAAGAAGTATATAAATCAATTCAGTTCCGCGTCTGGTTGTGTGTGATAGAGAGTAAAGATTCTGGTGAAATTTTGTAATTTGGTTATAATTTAAATTGATGTCATTCGTTTTTTTGCATAAATTACGACTTAATGTGGGATTGCCTTCCAGTAAATCCATCGAAAGTTGATATTACATTGGACGTTTCTTATAACGATCCCTTGAGTTTAAAAGATAATGATATTTTAATGAAATCGGATTTACTATAATTTCATCATCTGGAGATTTTTTCAACGGCCGTTGATTGAAATAGTCGCTATAGCGCGCAATTGCAGCCAGCATAGACCGTATAATAAATCGAATTTGGATCTAATTTATCAAACATCATAGCTTAGAATAGCTTCTTTAAAGGTGCTTAGGAACCTGCAGTTGCGCAAAAACACAAAAAAGCGATTTTATAATAAAGTCATGAATATCTCATGTATTGAATATTTTATTGAAAATATTGATATGGATACAAGAATACAATAATATATTACAGACACATGATGTTATATTATTGTTTCTTGTTAGAACGGAGTAAATATGCATCGCTGTAATCACTGTGACGTTGCTGTGCGACAACATGTACAAAAAGCTCGAAAATGTTGATGACTAATACGAATTACATTGGCACGTTAATACATTTATTCAGCAAGTACAGTCATTTCATATATTTGGGTATTCGTGTAAGAGCGTACTGATTTAATATCATAAATACCTTATATTTTTACATGATACAATAACAATCGGCAAATTTAAGTTGGTTCACTAAAATGCAAAATAAGTAACCTTGCTATTTTGCTGTACGTTTGGATCAGATTAGGATTTTTGATTAAGCTAGGGAATTTGTCTAAGAGAGGAACACATTGAAAGCATTGTAGTTGTTCAAATACACTTTTTAAATGCACACACCTAAGAGCACGATAGATTTAAAACCAATTGCTGAGTATGGGGAAGATAAGATCACCAAGATCACCAGTTTCGTTTTTTTATTTTATTTATTTATTTATTTATTTATTTTTTAAAGACTGGAAATAATTTGATTGAAACAATGATCTTAAATTGTGTTCCGCGAACTCCTACGTAATTAAATTTTTTATTGGTTTAACAATCAAGTTTATGAATAAAGTGTATTTTTAAAAAGTGTAGTTTCGTCTCATCCTGAAAAAACATTTCTTTTGGCAGTTTTTTTCGCCATGGGAGATAAACTTGTTATCATATATTTTTTTCTTTAAAATATGTAAAATAACCTAAGTTATGTAGCTTGTCAGTGAGAATGCAACACAATTTCTCAGTTCGAAAAAGTCATTTGACTATAGTCTGTTACTTTAAAATAGGAACATTAAGGTTATTTTCCACCGTCCGACTTGGCTCCCAACTATGAGAACGATAGCTGCAGTAAAATATTTGAATCAATTTCTTCCCTCCACTTATCTATTTAGTTTGTTTCGTTTCTTGAAAAGCCTGCGAATGAAGACTGGTTTGATCTTAAATAAGGTGGAGCAAATAAATGCAGTGCCGTGATGATGACACGATCGCAAACGGAGAGGGATAACAACGGCCTTGAAGTGCCTATTTCGAAGTCATAATTTAGTTTTTTCTTTTAATAGCTCTAATTGAATAAACGAATTAAACCTTCTATGTTTTAAACAGCATATGAAAATTTGGAGCCACCGCCCTATTTCGTAAAAATATATGCCCAAGCTGTATTTGACTTTGTATAAATTAGGTCTCATTTAAATGTTAAGCGTTAAATCTCTAATTTGAGTATATTAAACAAATTCTCATTCACCAGAAATTCGGCGAAAATTTCAGGCAACTACCACTTAAATCTTAATACATGAAGGCTTGTAAAATATTGTAAATGCAGACTTCTAAATCCAGGACTGCTGTTTGAATGGAAATTTGTGCACTAGTATTATTGCAAAGTTTGTTTCCCCCAAAACTGCACTAATTTGAATCTTCTGGGGAAGTTGGGTACATCGTAGAAAGGAAATAATAGTATTAGAAGTTAACTAAAACCGTATCTGATTTTATTAAAGGAGAACGCTTAGGTATGTTTATTTTTCAATTTTACTTTAATAAAAATAGTAAGGCAATTAAATATTTGATATTAAATTATGTGTTGTGAAACCATATATAATACTTACTTTCTAATAAAAATCATAAAAAATTAAATATTTCGTCTTAAAAGTCTTTAATATATATACCGAAACGTATTTAATACGTATTTTTTACTTAATAAAGATTTTAGAAACATTTACTATTTATTGATAGAATTCGGAAGAAAAGTTTATGTGACAGTATTCCAGCTCCTAGAATTATTCCTTTGGAATGGCGCAATAAAAAGTTGATTTCAAGTGACTTGTTAAAAAAAAAAGGCGCTCTTGAGGAATACTTTTCAAATCACTATTTCTGTTACTAACTTTCATCTGGGAGCTTCAGAAGCAGTCGACTCTGTCTCATAATCCTGGGATAATCCTCTCTTTAGAACACGAAGCGACAACTTTATATTTCTAAGATTAACCTTCGGTGAAGAGGAGTCAACTTTTATGAAAAGATTTTACTTCTTTGATTTTTATTACTCTTTATTTTCGGTTTTATTTTGTTTAACACAGACATTGAAATATTCTGAGAATTTTTAGTCCAAGATTTCTGAAGTTCTTAAATTCAAGCTCGTGTTATCACTGGAAAAGATGCTTGCAGATTTCAATTCCTAAAGTTTTGGTCATAAGTATGCAATTTCAATGGCAAAGTTTCTCAGTAGAGTAAGATTAGGAATAGGAGCTCTTTTTTTCACAGTATTTAACTTTTTTTTTCTGCTGAAAATACTAATAATGTCTTTAATTTATCTTTCAAATTAAATTTTGCATTATTTAACAAACTGAGTGATATAAAAAACCATGTATATGCTTTTATTTACTTCTAATAATATTTTAATTGACGTACATATCATAATACTTATATCTAATTCATATAATTTATAATATATTTGACTCTGGTAGAACTGTTAGGTTTATTCGGAATACAAACATAAAAATTCAGATATGTACGTCGGGATTTGAATCACAGACTTTTCGATTACCACCCGGACGGGCAACTAGTTACACTACGAGAGTTCGCACGGCAAATATGATAATTTTTATATTATCATCCATTTAAGGGATGAATAAGGAGAGGATGAGGCATGATTGGCCAAAACCAGATCTTGGTGAATTTATGTCTGCAATTTTTAGGATAGTTAGTTCGGATACCATTTGTAGAGATTTGAAATAAGAAATGCCAAGAATCAGCTATTCCTTCGCTAAGATTCAAACTTCAAATTTTCTGATTGCCAGCCAAATATGCTACCAGTGACACCGCGACAGCGTGCGTGGGGGAATGCAGTATTTCCTTATATTGGCTTCTAGACCTACTAGGCATATTCGAAGTAGAAATGGGAAAACTCAGCTGTGCCTTCGCCGGAATTCGAACACGGCTAGCCGGATATGCTACCAGTTACACATGAGAGCAGGCAGGAGGGAGTACAATAACTATCGTTTTTATAAATATTTGATGTATGATTATGTTGGGTTCTGCTGTATCTAGAAGCTTGTGCCAATGCTCTGGAGACCCTTTTAGACTTGAAAAGAATTATCGATTTATTTTGTAACAAGACCAAGCCTTAAGAAGGATAAAATAACCTTTTTATTTAATTCTTAAATGAACAGATGCGATAGACGAAACTATGTTACTTCTGGTTAACAAAGTTAAATCCCAGTGTAGGTAACGTGGTCCGAGACTGTGACACAAAATAGGTTACTTTAGCTGCATCTAGACAACTACAGCGCGTATTTTAAACTTTGGCTAGCAAGATGCTAAAGCCGGAATAGCTTAAACGGAGCTCGCTATAGTAAGTAAAAGCAAGATAGGTTGCCGGTAGTTCTGTTCCTCAGCATTCAAATCTTTAGCTTTAGTATAAAATAACTAATTTGCATTCTGGTGAGGACTACGGAAAGAAGTTGCAATAGTAAAGGTTCAAATCATAATACTGGTTAATTAACATAAAACTTTACAACTGTATTAAATAAAAGTGTTTTATAATGCGTGGCATTATTTACTTCGGTACAAAATAATAGTTTACATGCTGTGTAACAATATTTTTTTAAAAATTTTTATTAATTTTATGGAAGGCATATCCGCTGTGTCAATTGAGAACAGTCCTTATTCTATAATTCTGAATTTAATTTAATTTAATTAATGCCTCATGGATATTTTTAACAACTGAAATTTTTACTTTATGAGGGGGATCGCACAAAAAGTGAAATTCTACTTTTTGTTTTTCAGGATTTCTTTTCATTCACAACTTATTAATTAAAATACTATTCGTACAAAGTTTTCTACTTAATTTTGGGAAACGCTTTAATTGAAATTATCAGTATATGAGGAAGCAAATCCTTTTTCGAACACTTTGTGTAAATTTCCCGATTAAAAATTTAGCAAAATTTTTACTTGTAGACGAGGCATTGTGTAATGTATGATACAAGCTTAAAAGCATATCACTTAGCACTACCCAAAGTCAGCATTTGCTAATTAGGATGATACAAGCTTAAAAGCATATCACTTAGCACTACCCAAAGTCAGCATTTACTAATTAGGATGGCACAAAAAGATCTCATCACATGACCCTTTTTAGAGCGTCATTGCGAGAGAAGAGATTTGAAGTGCATCTCTTCGCCGGTATCTGAATTCCGGATCTTTCGACTGCTAGCAAATGTCTTACCAGTTACACCACGACAGTACGCGCGGGAGAAGGCGATTATTCCTTTTAGTAGCATAGGAAATTTTATTCCTAAGTAGAGGGACGTAGTAGTAAATATTATGAATTGCCAAGTCTGCTGGAATTTATTAAAAAAAATTGTCTAAAATCTTTGAGACGCTCTTTGTATAGCTGATATCAAGTTCTGAAAAACGCATTATACTCAATTATTTTTTTTAACCCAACGAATGTCTTACATATTTCTCTATCTTCATAATTTTCAGTGAGAATACTGGGCTCATTTTATCTTGAGAGAAAATTATTATTATTATTTTTTCTGGTCACTCATATTGTGAAAACTGCTTGCGATCAATATGATCATACCAGTCCCGCGCCATGTGCCAGGTGAAGGTTAAAACAGTGATTCCTTCGTGCGTGACACTTCATATCGAAATAAAATTTTTTAGAACTGATATTTAAAATTCGAAAATATCTTAACACATTTTGGGGGTTTTAAGAGGTACCGGTTAAGAAAGACTTAAGCAGTGAATTGGTTTAGACATGTTTTACAAAAAAGAGAATTGTATTATAAAAAAGAGTTTTTAATTCCCCAAGACACTGCACACGCATTGGTACAAATAATATAGTGTTTGAAAGCGGATCAAGAAAGTTGATAGCTTCTGAATAGAAATGACAGTAACAAATTCGATAAAACCTTTCTTATCATTGAACATTTCGCAGTTGTAGTGAAACTGAAAGCTGTTTGGCCGAATGTTGAATCTTCGAGCACGCAATTGGGGAAGAACAAAAATTTGCTTTCACTCATCTGTTTGGAGGCTGTTAATTTGGAAACTGCCAAAATTGATTGCCTAAATACATATAAGCCATTTTCTCGTAATTTTTTTTTTGTATTTTTTATCTGAGACTTCTGAACCAGGTTCCTATTTAAAGAAAATAAGGAATAGGAATGATGTAATTGTCTTTTTACGACGGAATGGACGTTGATTTGTAACTCTGTTTTTAAAATTCTTTAATAATTTATGCAGTTCAGCACTAATTACACTAAATGAAAATATTGGCTAACCATCCTAGAATGCGATGAGTTTTCGTTTCGTTTTCAACTTAGAATCCAGTAAGCTCTAAGTTGCAAAGCTAAAATATTGGCGAAAGCGTAACATCCGCTATTTGCAGACCGATGAGGCAACAGTATTTTAATAATTTTTAAAGGAATGTCAAATTAGACACTCAGATGCTAATGGGCTTTCTAACATAATGAAAAACGAAAATTCATTAGCAATCATCACACGCTATGACAGGCAGAATTTGTGAGTTAAACGTTTCTGCCAGAAGTTGCTAGTATCTTCTCACTAAGCTCATTTAATTTGCACTTCTGGTAGATTTGATAGAAAATAGAAGTACAGGAAAGATTTAGGAGACGAAAGTAACGTGCTAATTAAAATAAAACTTTCTAAATGTATCTTTTAAACATTGCTTGTTTCTGTAATTCACTTGTACTTAATTGTCATCAAGGGTTACCAGTGCGGTTAATTCGTAAGACCAGTTTTAAAATTTAAATAATTATGGAACGATCGAAAATGAGCAACTCAGGGCCACCAGATTTTAAAAACTCAACCAAATTAAATTTGGTTTCCTCTTTCAAATAAATTCATTATCTCCTTCTGCATTTATGCATCAAGTCAGAACTTGCACCAGGCTCGGAATACTGTTTTAGTTGCATCATGTCTAGAACTACGGCATGTGGCGTCAGTGTCTCGAAACAACGAATTCCGTTCACAGCTTTGAGACAAAACAGTAGGCTTCATAATTCCAAATTCGTGAAGATCAAGAGAGGCCAAGGAAAGCTAAAAGTGCAATGATCACATGTAATTATTATTAATATTATTGTTATTACTAGATGAAGCATGTACTCCGAAAATCCATCATTCGAGTTTATATAGTAAGTAAGAGTTCTTATTGCGATGCTTTGAGTCTGTTAAGAAAGGATCCATGCTTCAAGTTAGCGTAGTTATAGAGAAATGAGAACTAGTTGCCTAATCATAACAACATACCAAGCCTTAAGTGGCGTGAAAAAGCAAGAGGTTTTTGCTGTAACGAAATTCGCAGTAGCTCCCTAGTTACCTGCTCACCCAATTTGTCACCCTGAGCCTTTTACTTATTTCCAAAGTTGAAAGGCAAAGTGAAGTCTTTGATTTTGACTCCCTAATGGGCATTCAAAGCGAACTGCAGAGGGCACAACACATTTAAATTAAAAGCCTATAGTCTTTCGGTATAATTCCATTAAGATTTCTAATAATGCTTCTGTTCTTATTACTCAAATAATCTATGGTATTCTAGCTGTTATGAATTTCCTTACATAATTTTTTTTTGGGCGGGGGGGAGCTACAGTTTACACCGAGAAGAATGGATTTCATTTTCAAAACAGGCATCTTTGCTTAAGTATAGAAGAGGCTACTCTGAAGGGGATGTTGACTAGATTTAATTCCAGATAAATCTTCAAGGCAGGGCTTAGTTAGCCCTGCCTTTATTTTAATTAGCCACATATTGAGTTCAAAGTAAGGAGCAGGGGGGGGGGAGAAAAACACTAAGTGAACAAGACATCCGACTCTCTGTTTCGAGAAAAGATAAATTAATTTTCCGTCATAATAAAATAAAAGTATATTGAATTTAAAGTACTAAATTTTCTGCTATTAAAAATGAAGAAAAGTAAGTATATTTTCATTAAAATTATTAAAATATTTTATTTCTATTTTGGATGTGTTTCAATTGGCGGCATGCAAAAACCATGAACAGGATTTTCTTTCACATCTAATCTTTAAGACTTCAGTTCAAAATCACCTTAGGTAATACGTTTGATAGCTTGAATATTCTGATGACAATAAAACTAGTTTTCGGATTCAGGAGCAAAGGGTTTTTCTTCCGAAAACCATGACATATAAGTTGGAATCTTTTCTTTGAATATTTTTAAAGCTATTGCAAATATTCGAAACCAAAAACAGGGATTAGTATTTTTTTCAAAAATCAAATAAACCACATCAAAAATATTTGAGTTGTATACTCTTAAAATATTAAAAATGATTTTCAGAACCAAGAAAGCTCGAGTGTTGTTCAGCCAAAATCATCAAATAAGATTTAGAATATCCGAATTATTAATATAGAAACCGTGTTACAAAATGTAGAATTTTTGAAATGAATATTTTTGAAAATATCAAAAATAATTTTCCAAGCTTTAGGAAGGATCAGCATTGTTCTTTCAAATGTATAAAGCCCTTTGAAAAGGTATTCAAGGGTAGGTGAAGGTATTCTAAATTCTCATTCGTATCTCCAACTACTTTCAATGAACATCATTATTTTAGGAGGCTTTTTCGAGGGATTGTGAAGCACGTCAGATTCATATCTTTACTATGTAACTACCATCTTCGATTGCTTTATTAGTAGAACTGTTTGAGAAGCAGATTACGTCTAAAAATGAAACAATTTCTATATTATCATGGAATATTTTACATGGTTATGGTAGGTAACTTACCAAGATCATCAAAAGTTCGCACATATTCAGAATGAGTAGAACATTCATAAACCTTTAGAAAATTATCTTGAAGATAATGAGATCTAATGCTACTTTTAGAACACCGGTATAAACTTCATTAATTGGCTTTACAATCCTCGTGCCCAGTAGTCAGCAAGTGGATTGGACTGCGGAACTTCAGTAGCTTCAAATTCCGGGAAGATGGTAGCTAAATGGGTGTTTTTATGTTTTACCCACGTGAATACGAGTCAATTTTTCTTAAAAATTACTTCAGTAAGGTCACCTTTTGTCAGATTGCCCTAATATGCTTTGACGTAATCAAATAATCCAATCAGTACTCAAACTTAACTGTTTGTATTTGCAATGTCTTCTACGAAAGGAACGTCATATGTCTCCACAAAAAAGCCACATAAATTTAAATCTGATGAATGGTTGCCAAACATTTGCATAGTGAATCATATTTCTGTGATTTATTTCATAAACTTCACTTTCGCATCAGCATCTATTGGCTATACTAAATATTCTACACACATTTAAGCCTTATAGACGTGGTTGGTATTAATTTCGGGAACAAATTATAATAATTTAAAACTGATTGCACTCCTTTTGGACATCCTTATCGATTCTTTGAAACCAGTGCTTCCCATCAAAATATAATTCCCGCCTAAAATCTTGTGCGATATTTGCCGGCTGGTAAAGCAGTGATGTATAGCGTTTTACATGAGCAGTTTTAATCTTCGGCTTACTTAAAAAATGCTAACATATGCTTAGAATATCTAAATATTATCGAAGTTTTCCGAAAGGCAACGTGATAGGAAAAGTTAAAAGTTACTGCTCTACATCAATGCGAAAGTTTTTTTTTAAATCTTGCTATAAGCTTCTTTTGTATTGAAGAATCTTCACTTAAAGGTTTTTTTGTAGTCAAATCTCAGTCAGTCTTTTGGACAAAAAATAGATTTATCGTCCAAGGAATATTTACGAATTTGATGTTTAAGAAATACTGACAGTGTGGCAGGTATTTTAAATGAAATATATTTTGCTCAAATCCTTATTTTTCCGAATATATTGCGCCCTTGAAATCTTCTATATTACAACATCAAACAATTTTTAAGTCCAGTTAATAGAAATTTGGCGAAAATGTTTGCAGATTTTTGCTTGATAAACGAGGCAGTGGTTTCCAGGATGCAAATATCAGATATCTGTATCATCAGTCTTCATAAATATGATGCATTTATGAAACATTTTAAAGAATAACCATATGAACATTTTAAACAACAACGATCCATCGTGGAATAAACACATTCTGGTTTTAAATTCACGTAGCTGATATAGAAATTTAGAGAGGTTACAGGTTTTGATATTTGAGGCGCATCGAAATTATCTACGACAAGTTGAGAAAGCTTTCTGAGTAGGAACAAAAAACGTATTGCACTCTGAATAAATTAATTTTATTTTATGCCTTTTGTAAAATCTCTTCTAATTTTTAAAACTCTGAATATAGTAGGAAATGGGCCAACACTTTGGAAGTGTCGTTAATATTAAGTTTAATAAATAAAGGTACTAGGTTAAGTATTTTATTTCAACCTCTGTTAATTCTCTAGTTCATCAAAAATTAAGTTTGAAGTGAACATTTACGGAGACAAGAGTACTGTAATTACTTGAAAATTAGAGTCCTTAACACCCGGCCTCACTAGAGGGCGAGCGGTGAAGTCGCTGAATACTAGTAGTTCGGTCCGCGGTTGGAATCCCGCGAACGGTTGGTTGCATTTTCCTGGTTTTCCCCATGTGTAACGTATATACGAGCCAGTTTCCTCTAGAAAGTGCTCCACGAAAGATAGCCTTCGAGTGCTTAGTCGTAATCACATAAATCTTCCTTCCCCAACGCATTTTTGTTCAAAAATTTGATATGTCTTATAATGAGGTATTTAATAAATGAGATTTTAGAATGAGAGGAAGGAGCTCAATTATCGTACACATAGAATAAATACCCTGCCTCAATACTAAATAAACCGCGCAGTTAATTACCATGCGTATAAACTGCATAATTACTGCTAATTTTAATAGCCCGTCTAGTTAAGAAATTTTAGTTTACGACTGAATCCCCAATAGTAGTTACTGATATGCCTGAAAACAAATAGGTTGTAAGGTTTATTATACGTTTTCTAACAGTTATTTTAAGTTGTGTATCTTTCCTATCTTATTCTAATTTCAGCTTACAATTTCCTGCCAGAATGTAATTTCAGAAACGCAGATATTGCAAATGAGAATGAGTACTATTTAAGTCGTGACTTAACCGACTTCAAAAGAGAGAGTCTGATTTCCTGACTAGTGCGCGTTTGCCCTCTGGCTACATCTCTCTTAGCTATTATTGCGCTCGGCCATATCTTAGGCCCTTGATAGGCTTCGCCGATTTAATTAATACTTAGGGGCCAACTAGTTAGATTCTGATAGCTTCGGCTATAATTTTCAGTTAGCTTAGTTAAGCTAGTTTGTCAGGACTGGGTGTTCGGTGCATATTCTTGGCAAACATCTTCGTGAAAGTACTTGAGTCCTGATCTTGAACAGGGATAAATATATCGAAAAATAAAGGGTGTCAAACCCTTCTCAAGTCTTACGTGTTCTGTTCACACACTTAAGCGATTATTCGTTTGTAAAGTAAGTGTTCGTGGGGTTCGAAGCTAGAATTTTAGATTTACATAGTTGAACCTCATAAGGTAATAAGGTATCATTAATTTTCCCTACCATGCATATTAATATTTTGTTTTATTAGGCACCTTGCCTTTCATTCTAATCAGAAGAAAGTAAAATTTAATCAGCATCATACCATCATCAAATATTCACTTATATTTTTATTTTTACAGTTTATCCTATAAGTGTAAAGGAATAGACTTATAATCGGAAGGGTAATTTTTTCCAATAAATATGTTATTATCCCTTTATCCATCTTTTCCAAAGGTTTGCATATTAATTTCATCATTCAATGTTTATGGGGCTGGAAAAATTTAAGACCTTTCAGAGAAACTAAAGATCGTAAAAAATCGTAATACTCAGTTTTATAGATGAACTGTTATAGGCATCGCTACGTATTCTGCTGGGCATCTTGAAACATAAATTTACCTCTGCTAAGTGATGGAGAGCAAAATGAAGGCTAAATTTTATGATCAAATAACAAGTTCCTCATATTCAAGAACGGTTAAATACACTGGTGTGCAAAAATTAAGGACGAAGTCGAAAAATTAGCATATCAGCTGAACGAAGAGGCAGAGCGGACAGAAAGAGCAATCAGGAGATTAAGTAAGGTGATGTACGGTAGCACATGCACAGATATGCAGGTAGACGTAATGGAGGAGTGTGTGAGTAGTATAAAGCATGTTGTCGGTGTAAGATCAGTATTTCTGGCAAAGAGATTGCACGCCGTATAGCAGTTAAAATCACACCGAGTTGCTACCTCAGCGAGAAATGGCGAATAATCAGTCTGTTAGACGACATCTGGATGCTTTTACCCGAGGTCGAATCATTGGGAAGTTGAAGGAAGGCCGCAGTGTGACAAGTGTGGCTACAGAGTTCGGAATTGCTCACAGCATCGTTTCACGACTTTGGAGACAATTTCAAACTACAGGAACAGCTATCCGGGGGTTTAGTAGTGGTCGTCCACGAGGCACCACACCCGCAGATGACCGGTATATTGCCTTACAGGCCAGAAGAAACAGGCGGCAGACAGCGGGAGAAATCGCTAGACACACGACACAGGCGACTGGACGACCGATATCGCGTTTTACCGTGGCCAGAAGACTGCACGGTGGTGGTCTGTTTGCACGACGCCCTGTACGGTGTGTACCTCTAACGCCTGCCCATCGGAGAAGGCGTTCTCTGTGGTGCCGGGAACACCGGAATTGGAGAGACAATGAATGGGGACGAGTACTCTTTACAGATGAGAGCAGATTTAGTCTGAGTTGCGATTCTAGACACATACACATCTGGACAGAGCGGGGAACACGCAATAACCCCTTCAACATCATCAAAAGGGACTGTTTTGGAGGTCGCGGAGTTCTCGTTCGAGCAGACATAATGCTTGGTAGCCGGACCGACCTTCATATCTCCCAAGGAGGTTCGTCACCTGGGACTGCTATTGTAACGAGGTTCTTCTTCCTTACATGCGTCTTTTCACAAGGGCTATGGGTCCTCAGTTCCTCTTCATGGACGACAACGCTCCACCTCATCGCACAGTTACTGTCGAAGAGCTGTTGGAGAGTGAAGATATTGAACACATGGATTGGTCGGCAAGGTCTCTGGATCTAAATTCCGTCAAGCATGTACGGAACTTACTAGGGAGACCCGTGGCAGCACGTAACTTATCGCCAGTAACGATTCCGAAACTGCGATTGGTGCTACAAGAGGAACGAGCAGCAGTGTCTCAACAGCTCATTAACAACCACATATCCAGCACACACAATGATGTGAAATGATGTGAAAGCTGCCTAGCAGTCAGGGGAGATCATATCCCCTATTAAAGACCGGATGTTTCTTGCTGGACACCCATCACAGGGATGTTTCGGCCTTCAGTCGCATTGCGCTCCATGCCACTTTTTCAATAAAGCTCCTTTTTATCCCTCTGATTTCTCTTTTAGTAAGTGTTGCTTACATTACTAATGTCCTTACGTATTGGGGATCTTACGGTATTAAATGTGTTGATTTGGAAAGCTTTTGTACAAAGTTATATTGAAAAAACCGTCTCGTCCTTAATTTTTGCACACCAGTGTATATGCAGTTGTTTCCGGGCCCCATCATAATTGTCGGGAGATAGCTCAACGCCTTGTTTCCATGGCAGCTTCTTAACTCGACATCCCTTTATTATTTTGTAGGAATCATGGAAACCTACAAAGATAGAGAAAGTTTAATGCCATTGGTTTCTAATATCATAACCTTTCTATTTCAGAATCTTCTAATATGTTCATCCATTTTATACGTGACAATTGATGTATTAACATTATGAATTATGGATAAGGGAGTAACAGTAGTTTTGGACTGAGACACATTTATATTTCAACCAAAAATCAAAGACACCATACCAAAGGTTTCCGTTCATTTGATAAATGGCTCGGTATTTGCAGTAGAAATCTGCACCAATCAGCACTTCAATAGGTATGTTCTGTAACGTGTCTTAGGGATCAGCAAGTTTCAGTTTCTGTTTACGAGCAAGAAGTGCAATATCTAATGATGCAATGAGATGATGTGCATAAATGTTACTGCTTTGAATTGCCTGTAGGCTGACTAGATTTATTCCAGATGCCGGATAGTTCAAACATCTAGGTTGTGTAATATTTGAGGCAGATTCAAATGCTCGAACTTGTAGTGCATCCGAACTAATAACTTGTAATTTCAATGTGTCTACTAGATGTGAATGGACAAAATTGGACTGGCTTCCACCATCTAAAGTGCATCAAGTTAATTTAGTAATACCAATTGGGCCAGTGATGTAGATTCGAGCAGTGTGTAAATGAATTAACATTTGATTAGTAGAAGTAACGGGAGGCAGTGGAACGGTATTTAGATTTTTACAGATTGATGCATGATGCTTCTTTTTGAATTTAATGCAGAAAGCCTCTCTTCTTTGCGTGCACAGTTTTTAGGATTATGTACTCGATTCATACACAAGAAACACCTACAAGCATAGTTTTTAATACGCTTGTCAGTATCAGTTATAGTTTCATAGTTTTATGGCCAGTGTCCATTAGTATTAGAGAATGGGCAAAATGGTGGAGGTTTGGAACGATTTTGAGTTTTAGACTTAATATTTGGAACTGCTGTGAAAGAATGAAATGTATAATCAACTGGTTTCACACTTCTTAACTTTGAACCAGAACTTCTCAACTTCTTCCACTTCTGCCAGAAACTGCTGAAGTGCAGTAGTATCCCCTTCCGAAATTGTCCCTCCTTTGGCGTGAATAATCCGTCTCCTACATATGTCTTCAGGAAATGCACGTAATCTGTGCTAAGAGACAAGACCTTATGCTTCAGTATTTTCTCTGAAAGCAGTTACAGCAACTTTACGTTAAGTGCAGCCTTCGGTTGCACTTAGTGAAAAGGCTGTAGGTCATGGTTGTCGGTATTGGCGAAAAATTTTCCAAAAAGTCGAGGTGAGCTTGGATTACTGAGTTTTTATCAACATATTTGTTAATAAGAAGTTTTTGTGCTTAAGTGTCTGCGACGATACTTATTCCATCAACTAATCTTTTCTGTTCATCTCCGAAATAACTGCGCAAAAGTACATATTTATCAATAAACTGTTCTATGTCCTCACGGAATGCTTCAAGTTTAACTGTCAGTAACTTTATTGTATTGGAATAAGAAATGGTATAACATTTTGAATAGCTTTACATGCTTTAAAAGCAAGGAGTTTAACACCGTGTGTATACTCGTCACATTGTAAAACATCAGATTCATATTCAGTATTGGAGAATAAATATTTGAATACTGTTATCTAATAACTCCATTTCACTCAACAAATATATAAGTCGATCACAAAATTATTCTAAATCATTATTATTTACATCTTTGGAACTATCATTATTAGCACTTGTCAACTTCGTAATAAAGCCAGTAATATTTGCTCTGACAGACTGTTGTTTTCGTTTTAGAAAGTAGTATCATCCAAAACGTCAACTTAGAACATTTCAAATGCACAAGTAAAGAAACAAAATTCTAAGCATATAATTAAAGCGAAATAAAACTTGACTCTCCTTAAATTCGAGATAATAGGAGCTTAAGTGTTCAAAATCCTACATCTGTTAAGTTTCGGCACGAAGTTATTGCGTTTATATGAGCATTTTCTTTCGTTTATTGCGTTAGAACTGTTCTAAATATAAACATATCATTCATAATTTTGTTGCTTTGCTAGATTCCGTAGTTCAGTGAAACTTAGTGCGTAGGAGAATCATGACTGACATCACAAGAAGCAATGTCTATCGAGAGGCCTTAAATATTTCTGATTAAACGTAGTAATACAGAGTCCAAGGTCAACTCAGTATTATAGTTAATTCGAAGGGAGTTTAAAAATAAATATAGCCACAATTCGAGGACAGTTAACAGATATATTAATTCCAAATTTAAGCTTTATTTTTAAGCAATTTATATTTGGAGACAATTTCAAACTACAGGAACAGCTATCCGGGGGTTTAGTAGTGGTCGTCCACCAGGCACCACACCCGCAGATGACCGGTATATTGCCTTACAGGCCAGAAGAAACAGGCGGCAGACAGCGGGAGAAATCGCTAGACACACGACACAGGCGACTGGACGACCGATATCGCGTTTTACCGTGGCCAGAAGACTGCACGGTGGTGGTCTGTTTGCACGACGCCCTGTACGGTGTGTACCTCTAACGCCTGCCCATCGGAGAAGGCGTTCTTTGTGGGGCCGGGAACACCGGAATTGGAGAGACAATGAATGGGGACGAGTACTCTTTACAGATGAGAGCAGATTTAGTCTGAGTTGCGATTCTAGACACATACACATCTGGACAGAGCGGGGAACACGCAATAACCCCTTCAACATCATCAAAAGGGACTGTTTTGGAGGTCGCGGAGTTCTCGTTCGAGCAGACATAATGCTTGGTAGCCGGACCGACCTTCATATCTCCCAAGGAGGTTCGTCACCTGGGACTGCTATTGTAACGAGGTTCTTCTTCCTTACATGCGTCTTTTCACAAGGGCTATGGGTCCTCAGTTCCTCTTCATGGACGACAACGCTCCACCTCATCGCACAGTTACTGTCGAAGAGCTGTTGGAGAGTGAAGATATTGAACACATGGATTGGTCGGCAAGGTCTCTGGATCTAAATCCCGTCAAGCATGTACGGAACTTACTAGGGAGACCCGTGGCAGCACGTAACTTATCGCCAGTAACGATTCCGAAACTGCGATTGGTGCTACAAGAGGAACGAGCAGCAGTGTCTCAACAGCTCATTAACAACCACATATCCAGCATGCACAAATGATGTGAAACCTTCCTAGCAGTCAGGGGAGATCATATCCCCTATTAAAGACCGGATGTTTCTTGCTGGACACCCATCACAGGGATGTTTCGGCCTTCAGTCGCATTGCGTTCCATGCTACTTTTTCAATAAAGCTTCTTTTTATCCGTCTGATTTCTCTTTTAGTAAGTGTTGCTTACATTACTAATGTCCTTACGTATTGGGGATCTTAAGGTATTAAATGTGTTGATTTGGAAAGCTTTTGTACAAAGTTATATTGAAAAAACCGTCTCGTCCTTAATTTTTGCACACCAGTGTATTCTAAAGAGTACTGAAATAGTGGTATCTTTATCTCATCTTTCGCTTTACATCTTTACGCTTTACATTCAGAACCAAAGATCCTAGTGGGGAAATTGTTTAAGGCATTATCATTTTTTTGTTTGATTAAAAGAAATGTATTAAAAAACCTGAGACATAAAACACTTATTTAAATAATAACGTATATTTATTAATTCTTATTTGAATAATTTATTCTTTGTTTTGTATTTTTAATTAATTTCTACTTTTCTGCGTAGATAGTTTGGCGCCATCCTAGTTTTTCACTGGAGGCGATTATTTTAATTATTTTGGTCTTGCTCCGAAATAACGTATTGTTTTAAATAGCATTGCAAAATGTTGACTGTTATGAAAGGAAAGTTATTACGCAGATCGAAAAATTATTAGACGAATTAATTTTCTTTTTTTGGAAAAACTGCTATCATGTCTTCAGAAAACTTCTATTCTTATATTTAATTTGTTTAATGTTTAGTTGCTTCATGCATATTAAGTCACCATTATTCGGTGATTTTGTGAGTTGGTGGAATGTAGACTAAATCTGTTATTCGCGGGAGGAAAAGTGGGCTGAATTAATCGTAAAAGAAGTTCTCTGTTTTGTACCAACAGTCAAAAACAAGTATCCTTCCATTCCAAAATAATGAATCGTTATTTAGTTCTAATAGATAATTAGGGCGGAAAGGTTTAGCAATATCCTATTAAATATATCTGAAGGTTGCTGGAACTACAGTGAAGAAATATTTTTAACGGCATTGTTAAAAAACGAGAGCTTAGTTCAAGTAACAGTTTGTTATGGAAGCCAAATGACTTTGCCTCATTAAAACCTAATGAAGAAAAAGCTTCCCGAAGCTAGAATCACCTACGCTCTGAACAGTGACCTAACTTCATTTTAGCCTACGATCGTGTTAGTTAACCCACGTGATTTTATTTGGGAAGCGTGGAGGATGCGCTATTATTTGTGCAAGAAATTAAAAGGAAGACGTTTTGAGGCAAGGGTCGTGTCGTGTCGTGTAGAAAACATGAATGTCAATGACAAAGCTTATTTATTTATTTTATAAGAATTGTAAAATTTATTAAAAATATAGAGAACCCAGTATTAGATCTCTGTGTTATAATTAATAAAGAATAATTAAATTTTATTTCTTAGCCGATTTTAAAAGTACTTTTTACTTCGTTGCACGAAGTAAAGGAGGTATTGTAATCGCGAAAAATTTCGGATGTCATATTTAAACGAAAATATCCATTTCAGCTGCTCTCGAAACCATTTAAAACGATGTTTTTGCGTAACATTTGTACGTACGGACAGAATAAAGAACTGTTTTTGTCAAAAAGGATCGTAAAATAAATTTAAAATGGATTCACAAGAGACTTCTTTTCTTGACGTCTGTACGTATGTATATATCTCGCATAACTCAAAAACGAGTAGCCGTAAAACGTTGAAATTTTTGTATACGGGACTGCTATAACATGCAGTTGTGTACCATCCTTTTTAGTTGCAATCGGCTGCGCCAATCATATATATATATAGGTAGCTATATATATATATATATATATAATACTGTTTAAACTTCCAAAATATGCTTTTTATTCATGTGTTCAATGTTTTCAATCCAATATATATATATATGTAGATATATATATATATATATATATATATATATATATACATAATAATTCTGTTACCTGGCTCGGCGAACTTAGTTTTTTTTATTCTTATATGTCGGTAAATTGTGCATTTTTTGCTTTTCAAAATGATTGAATTATGTGGTTTTTATGCTCCAGTACGTATATATGTATCCCGTATAACTGAAGAACGAAAACGTTGAAATTTTGTATATGGGACTGATATAAAATATAGTTGTGCAGGATCCTTTTTCGTTGCAATTGGCTGCACCAATCATATATATATATATATATATATTATAATTCTGTTAACTGGCTCGGTGAAATTGATTTTTTTATTCTTATATGTCGGTAAATTGTGCATTTTTTGCTTTAAAAATGATTGAATTATGTGTTTTTTATGTTTCAGCTAAGATTTTTTATGCCTTTAGGGAATCTGCATGCAATAGTTGTAGAATTGTCAGCAATTTTAAAGCGCCTAATTAAGCGTAACAAATGGCCATTTGTTTACATTTGAAACTCAATAGAATGGTGAATTAAGTCAGTTTTTGCAACTGCAATCACGTTTTGCCGAGTAGGACTAAAGTAAATTTTCGGTTTTGTGCACCGAAAAATCTGCTTTCTTGCCCGATGGCCGAATTGCTTGTTTTTGCTTAGAAACTCTAATTTTAATTGTAAAAAAAAATTTTAACTGTTTTAACTGTATTTGGTGTTTTATATTTTTCTGTATTTTGCAATTTTTAATGAAGATATTTTGAGTTTTTATGCATTTTTGCTTTACCCCGAAGTGAGAACTGAATTAGTTGAATGAGAAATATGTATCTAATGAAATTCGAGGAAATAAGTTTAAATGAAATGCAGCAAAGGATGTTTATAATTTAATAGGTCACGCAAGGAAGTCTTATGGTGTCCACACCAGACTTTGTAAAGAAGTTTGGAATCATATGTTTTCTGATTTCTAATATTAAAATGCGTGTAGTTATAATTTATTGTGTACATGTTGATATGTAATTTATTGCGAGATCCTCAGATGTAAATGTTTTCTGTAAGTGTGACGGTTAGAGAGCATTTTATTTATGTTAATATCCTGTTTCCTTAGCGTTGTATGTCATTACGGTGAAAAAAAGTGTCTTGCGGAACGTTTGGAAAGAAACAAGCACCTGTTTATGTTCGATTTGGGAAAAAGTATTGGGAGGGAGGGGAATGATGCAGCTAGCCAATTCACCCGTCGGAAATGTGTTTCTTTAATTATATGACATCATCACGTATGCGTATTGTTTAATATTTTACTTAAGTACAGGCGAGTTTTTTACGAAAGAAAAGAACAGAGGAATCTCTTAGTTTTCTTCTCGAAATAAAAATTATATCCTGATCTCTTTCTCTTTTATTATATAATGAAGAATCTGCATGTATGTATGTATGCATGTGGGTATTTTTGTATGTAGGTATGTAATATTATGATTTAGGAAATAGCTGCAAAGAACTGCCGATGGTTCTTTGAGTTGTAGTAACTTGGAGAGGCTTTACTGTGTAGTAAGAAGGATGATACTTGAAGACAGACGTAGTCGTAAATTCAACATACAGTTTTATTCCTAGGATATATATTCTTCTATAATTACGCATAATCATTATGGGTGAGTTATGCATCTCACGATTTTGTATAGCGTGTCACATCCGTAGACAATGGACGAGACAGCGGAGAGATGAACAACACATCTTAGCAAAAACAGAGGCAGAGCGAAAAAGGGAAGGAAGTTAAGTACGCATTCAATGAAAATAGTTAAAAGGTTCTTTAATCTGATTGGTCAAAAAACACCCGCTATGTTACGCTTACATAAGGTATGATGCGGATTAATTTAATGGCGTGAGGCGGAATTATTTGGGAAGACGCAGTCTAGAAAAATTAATATAAACAATATCTACTTTTACAACAGAAAAGGGGTGAATAAAAATTAAAATAAAGAACTACGGGACTGTTTCTAATTTTAAGTAATAATTTTGAATTACATCTTTATATGTATGTATGTATGTTCCTCACATTGTGGAAGTACATCGGCATATTGAACCAAGAAATTTTAAACAAACGCAGTCCTCCACCCGAACATGTGCATCTGAGATCTCGAGCTTTCGACTTTGGTTTTGGTTTACATCATATTTTGAACGATAGGAATAAAATTTTGGTTAACAAACTCGGCGGTTTAAGAACAATGTGTTGCCACTTGGCAAACCGCAGTTTATTTGTATCTCAAATTTAATCAACACGTTAAGTTATTATTATTTTAATTAACCAGCTATTTATAGTTTAGCTTTATTATCACTTCTTCTTTTCATTTCCTCACCAGAATGCAGATCAGTTTGAATGAAAGTATTTAGGAGGGGTTTTAGACTGTGAGGCAGAGCTTGTTTTTCCTCTCGAGGGCATGTTAGTAAATTTCGCGAGATCCCATAAGATTGTAATTCTTCGACTTTGCGTTATTGCTGCCGATATTTAAATTCTTACGCCGGTGAGAAGTTTTGAGGCAACTTCCATTTAAATCCATTCTGTAGTCTTTGACTACTGAGCTTAGTTTTAAATTTGAATCTGATTGTTATTTTAATTTTCATTACCAGAAGGGGCGGTTGGTTTGTTAATCACAAGACATGCGTTTATATTAAAGTTCTGATTTAATAAAAAGATTGTTTTAAAGCATTTTAAGTTGCTGTTGTTACTTCAGACCAAGCGTAATTTGCTCCAAGTCCTGTTAGGAATTTGATATTAGTTTATGCTACCAAAGAGAGTCAAACACTATAAACAAACTCATTTAAAAGAAATGTGTTGCTACTACCTGAAATAAAGGATTTTTATCTTTCACTCGCCAGTATTTTACTGCCATTCGACAAATCGTAAAATCTGTAAGATTTTTCTCCTGGGTGTCTGAGTCTCGGCTAGGACATTGCACATTTTGCACGTCTCCTGCTCCAAAATAAAATGCCTGAGGTACAAGTCTACAAGTTATTTAATTTTTCTTTCAAATTTAATCTGTCTCCTATTCATACAGATTTAATCTATCTTTTATTCATTAATAAACTAGCCAGTTTAAAAGTATACTGTTATTCCTCTTTGTTATTATTAATTGCTAGCTGGACCCGTGATATTTCATATCAGAAAATAAAAACTATATTCATGATTAATAGTATTATTACAGAAGTCATTAAGTGATATTTTTTCTATAGTTTAAAAACCTGATAATAACACACACACATATATATATATGAAAAACAAATTAAAATCTTTTAATAGTGTGCAAATTAAATTAACGATTTATTAGAAATATAGAAATGAAATTTTCCAGATGACGTTTATTGTTAAAATTCTTGAATCTTAAGTTAATTTTCTTCATAAATTGGGTATCAAGTAACAATTAAGTAATATTTAAGAATGATACTTCATATTATTTACATTTTTTTAGAATCTTTTTACATCGAAGCTTACGTAGTAGGGAGACCTTTATTTTAAAAGTTAACAAAATGAACATTAAAAATGAAATGCTTAATTCTTTGAAGAAAATTCAAAATATGAACTCCAGGCAGCATGAGAAGATGCCGATAATCCATATCTGTTAAAGTTGGAATTGAATTCTTTTTTTCTAATCAACGCTTTTATTTGAAGCATTTATTATTATTAACTGTCAAATTTACGGTTGCAGAGATATGTTCGATTATTTAAAATTTTATATGTGAAGACACTCATTAAAAAATTCATTTAATTTTAATATTCATATATTCCACATATAAGGTTTTACAGCGCAGCCAAAAAAGTAACAAAATCAATAATCATCTGCCATAAAATATAATGTGCATTTTTTAGAAGGAATATTTCCATAATTTTGAAAATTTATTTTATTCATCTCTTGTTTAATCATTTAAGAGTACAAAGAATAAACTGTGTGTTACAGTTATGAAAAATTTACATCGTATTTTTTTAGATGAAGTCTTTTAAAAGCCAGAACAACACAAAATTAGAACGAAATTAACCTCCTAATACCGAATGTCGAAATTTCCTTTAATGCTGTCTTGCAGTGCCACCTATTGGTGAAACGTATAACTAGAACTTCGTGCAATATATTCGCTGTCGATGGTGAATAATGGAATTCTTATCGAGGGAGCGTCTATAAAGTAACACGAGGTTAGATTCAGTATATTCTCTATGTAGCGGCAAATGCAAGCGCATAATTTGGTTTCATCGCCCTTAGAAAGCTCCCTCCTCCCTTCCTCTATCGTAGGAGCTTACGGGTCAGCAGAATATTGCATAGAAGTCGACTTGTCGTGTGGGATCAGTCTGAGAAAAGAAAAGGAGGAAGGCCTTTACCTGGACCTGCATGCATACCGCGCATCAGGGAAGCCTTAAGGTTGGCTACGTTTCCATGGCAACGGCTCCGCTATTTTAAAATGCCTCCTTTGTGCAAATACAAGAGGAAATGAGTCTAAATTAATGGCTGAAATCCTCTTTCATTCGAGTTGCAAGGCAGAAACAAAAGCCCCTTTGGCAAGCATGATGGTAATACTTTTCTGGGGATCTCTTCACGTGGTGCTTTGTAAATAAATGACTTTTTTTTTTTTTGTTGATATTTTCCAGCCTTTTCTTTTTCTTTTAAGATGGGTTGGGTTTCGGATATTTGTTTCCTACTCCCCCTGGGAACATGGGATTCCTTTGATGTTTTTACCCCAGGGAGTAGAGAGAAATCTAAGTAACTATTCCTTTTGTAAAAATGGCCGTGATAGTTATTTTGTATTTGTGGGTTATGGCGATGGACGAACCCTTTTTTCTTTGTTTTTCGTTTATTTACCTTTTCTTATTTATATTTATTTTTACACCTAATGGAATTGTTTTTAAATTTTTTACCCCTGCGCATCTAGTCTTTGTATAACATGGACTTCACTTTCTTTAATTCTAACTCTATGCGAGACGTAGGTAATACTTGCACACAAGTAATTCCTGAAGCTTAATCCATTTTACAAGAATTTTTATACTATTATTGTTTTTGTTGTTGACTAATGCTCAATTGTCCAAGCCCACGCAATTCCTCGTGGCAAGGAGCGCAAGATACGCCTGTCGTTGGCAACATCCTTGAGCACCATACAGGTGACAGTGCGATTTAGCTCAGTTCCGCCTCCAATTTTGATGGAGAGCACCCCGGGAACACGGGTTCGAGGGTCTTCCACCCCTCTTCCTCTACCACCAACCTCTCGAGAGGACTTTTGGCTCGCCGCATATTTAGAGTGCCCCCATGCCGCACGGACACTATACATTTACAAACATGCATGCCTTCTCCGGGATTCGAACCTGGACCGTCCGGTACGGCAGTCAGCCACGCAAACCACTATACCGGTTGGGCGGGTATTTTTACATGAAGCATAGAAATAGGGTGAAATGAGAATTAGTCATCAAAAATTAAGAAATGTGCACTATTTTCCTTTGATACATAAGTCGGGTTGCCATGATTTCCAAACAGTGATACGTTACGTTTAGGTGCTAACTAAAAAAACATGAAAAAAGTGGCTAGGTAATGGTTTATTTTACTCTGATAAGAAATTGGTAAAGTAAGCAGTCCAATAAAATGAACAAGTTGAATAAAAAAATAGATACAAGGTTAGGCCTTATCCCAGTCATATTATAAGTTGATTTCGCTTCCTTAATTATATCCTTTTCTTCTTTTATATAATTACTAATTGATACCCGTGTGCTTTACTGGGCACACTATGTATTTGAATGTGAACCTAGACTTCTTATATGGACGAAATGGCTAATTTCAAATTGATAATGAATGTAAATTTTTTTAATATAAAGTCTGGAAATATAGTGCCAGTCAGTCAATCTGTCATACGCAGATTTCCGCATCACCCATGAGGTACTGTGTATTGGGATGCGTCCCCATTATTTAACGTGGCGTAATCCCCAGTAGGCCTACACCACGAAAAATTGCCAACATGAAACCAAGAACATATTTTGAGAATTTGTTAACTATTTGTTCATTTTTTAAATTTATTAAATAAAATTTTTTAATCAATTATAATGATTTATCTTTGATTTTTTTGTTTTTCAATTTTTATAAATAACAACAATATTTTTATTTTTCATCACAATAATTTATTTCTCTTAATAATAACATTTATTTTCATGAAAATTATGATAAGAGTTAAATATATACAAAACTGTAAAATAACATACGTAAATTTAGAAAACTCCTCTGTAGACAACATTCTTCGTACGTTTTTCTGGTTGAAGAACGACGAGATCCCCAGGTGAACTTACTCTTGAACACGCCACATAAAACTGACCGTGAGAAAAACAGTCATTTTGTAAATCTACGTTAGCTAATTTTAAACTCTGTTCTTGTGCTTTATTGATAGTCATTGCAAAGCAAACTCTAACCGGAAACTGCAAACGCTTAAAGATTTACGTAAAATCACGTAAATTACGTAAAATTAACGTAAAAGGATTTACATAAAATCCGTTCTTAGTGCGCGTCTACATCGTGGAATGAGTAGCTATGCAAAATTTCAAGTCAATCGGGTGCATAGTTTCGGAGATCTCGTGATGAGTCAGTGGTATTTCTCAATATATAATTCCCAATATTATATATATATACATATAATATTGGGCGCAAGTCGTTTTAATATTAATTATCGACAAATTGAAATGGCTTCAGTTGTCTCCACTGACAGTTTGTTTCTTTCGTCCGACCAGTGAGTTGACATTAAGGAAAATATTCTTTCCACATTTGCGTTGTGTACTGAAATGGCAAATACTAATTCAGATACTAGCTTTATTAGACATGACTTCTGATCGACATACTTTGCATCTTCAAAAATCTTCAGCTACACATTCAATTTCACAGCTGCTCTGCAGTTTTGGCTGGTATTTTTCTCTAAATAATGTTTTAGATATATAAACAAGTTGAACAGAGAATCTCAGTGTTGCCACTAAAGAGATTCACTATAGAGTTCAATCAACAGGCTTTCAATAGTCATACAGCTACCGCGCGTAGGCTCTGTCTTACAGAATTTAGAGGGAAACTGATCAAAAACAGGAGAAATAGTAATATGGAACTGACTAAAGAAATACGGTGACAGTCTCGTATATACGGGGCAACTTCTGTATACGGTTGCCATCCCGTATATGGTAACCGTACACAGAAGGTGTGGCTTCAAAAGGTTCTGGCCGCGCTTTAAGGTGGGAGAAATTGTTTTTTCGCCAACTACATTCGGGCACTTTTATTTTGATTTTATTTTTATGTTAATACATCTGTCTGTTTATTTGAATTTGTTTAGCTTTTCACGTACAACATTCAAGTTAAAATTTTTAGCTGGCAGTTTATTATCGAACTGTGTTCAAAAGGGTATGGGACTGTGATGAAACATTTATGGCATATAAACACTGTAATGCAATAGTGAGGAAATAAAACAATTTAATGAAATAATGAATGATGAAAATAAAACAATGGCATTAAGTAAGTATTTAAATAAGGTAGTTGCAAACAATACAATGAAACAATGACGAAAATAAAATAATGCAGAGAAACGATTCTGAAAATATAAAGTGCAATGAAATAGACAGGAAATTTGAACGAGGTATTGAAATCAGTATAAAAATAAAATAGTTCGAAAGGAATAATGGAAATGAAACAGTGCAAAGAAACAATTAAAGATGTAACAGAATGAAATAAAACAGTGAAATGAACAAATTAATTATAGATAAAACTATTGAGGTAAAATTTCTCCGAAACAAAATAATGTTACAAGAGCGTTCGTATAGAAAGCAATGCAATTACGGGAATGGAATAATGCAGTTAAGAAAATGTGAGAATAAAGCATTGAAAAAAAAGTTAGGAACCGTAGAAAATGTAGTTTAGAAAACTATTATAAAAATTTTAAAAAAAATCTGAAAGATTTCAGATTTTAAATTACGTCCAAAGGCGCGTTTTTTTAACGTTTCGTGTGCTACCTTTTTTTATTAAATATCATGTACTACGTACTCAAACCATAAAATTCAGTTCAAAATCAATATCGCAAAATCATTTTAAAATGAACATATCTTTAGAATTTCCGTAAGTCTGGTGCGCTGGAGATAAAAATGTTTTTTTTTTTCCGTACAGTGTTGCCATTGCTCGCTTTGAAATCATTTAGTTTGTTAATCAGAAATTCGTTGAAATGTTACAAAACATAAAATCGATAATAAAGCAAATTTCAAATTCAAAATTAGGGCTTCCAGATGCCCATATTCGCAGTAGGATTACGTCATTCAAAATTCGATGGCTCTAGGTTTTATCACAATGCGAGAAACATGCATACATTTATGCAGATTTTTCATTTTTTAAAATTTAATGCAGAGCGATAACATTTAGTGGCAACAATTTCAAAAGTGAAACGGGCATTCAGAGTGAATCGACGCAAAATCGCAAAACGAAAGTAATAGTTCTTCAGGACTAAATCCCTTTGGACTAAAAATAAATAAGTAATAATGTATTTGTACTCAATTTTCTACAAAAAATGCGAATAGTATTCCCTTAAATGAAAAATTCCAGGTTATTAAATAAATTACAGGGTTCTTTTCAGAAGAATTTATCTACATTCATAGCATAATCAACTGCAAATGCATTGAAGGTTTTGAAATTTAATCATTCTTCTACATAAAGTTACAAAAGTTAATAAATTATACCTCACAATAGGTTAAAGAAACAACAAGGTTTAATATTTAAATGACAAGGCCTTACTTCATTTCTATTCCCTCCGCATACGAGGATCATACTAAAAACTACATACAATGGAAATTTTTATATTAACAATAATACATGCACTGTCAAAACAGTGTAATGGATTCGGAAAGCTTTTGTTGGCCATTTTTACTTCGTGCAGACCTATATACATAGGTAAGAGAAGTTATGTTTTCGTTCTAAAATTCGTTTGTGAATTTTCAGTGAACAAACACGTTTTGAGGGTTCCCATAACCTGTTTTTGCGGTTTTCAGAAAGATGTCTGTCTATGTGCTTGTATGTGAGTGACGATTATTTTGTCCACTATATCTCTTATATGAAGGTTCCAAAAATATCCATTTTCCATATTTAAGTTTTCTGCATTTATATGGAGATTTCATTAGATTTTAAGCAAGATTAGGCAACTGGAGGGGGTACTTCAAAGGAAGCTCATAACAGTTTTAACGGGCAACCGGAATTGGCACTTTACTTGAAGCCCATAATAGTTTTGAATAAAAATCTATATTAAAATATAATCCAAAAGCTTTCAATTCTAGTATTTAAGTCTTTTATATCAGTTAGAACAACATATAAAATTTGGATTAGAATTGGTAAAACCGAAGTGATATTTTACTGGAAGGTCTGAAGAGACTTTCGTAAAATATATATTATGAGATAATCCAAAACATCTCAAACTTGATATTTAAAGTGGGTATACGATTGAGAACAAAATATTCCATTTATAAGCATTAAATGTATTGTTGAAATTATGCTAAATGCAACAAGAATAAGCTTATTATGAAGATGAGCTCTCGTTATGAAAATATCAGATGTATCAATCAATTCTCAATCTTTTTGCTTGTTTAACTTTTGTGTCGAATCACTATCCAAATAAAAGGATGTTGCCACCAAATGTTATCGCTATGTATAGAAATAATGAATGTAGCAAAAGGAATAATGAACCAACTATAAAACACTAACATTTCCTTTTTTTATTAATTCTTAAATTGTAGATGAATCCTATAAATAAAAATTATTTTATATATTATTCCCATTAAAATACAAATAATTTATTTTTCTCTTTTTAGGGCATTAATTCTCACATCCATTTTCAATAAAATTTTATTGTTTGAAAAATCTTATTTTTAATTGTATTTTATTTTTAATACAGTAGTACCTCTGTTAACCGAACCTCTATTAACCGAGCTGCTAACTAATTTAAAGAAATCATTGAAAAACGTAGTCTTGAGTAAAGCTCTTCATCGCTTGGAGTAATGTCTTGATCCCTCTTCAATGGATCTTTTGTTGATGGAAACTACAGCGTTTATTCGACAATTAATAAAATCAAACGTATAACGCAAAAAAGGGCAATAGATTTTTAAAAAACTAAGGTTTGTAATATATCGAATATATAAAATATATGGCAACAATTAATAATGTATTGTGAATTCTAAAGATATGATGATTTTGTTGTTGGATTTTAAGTGACGTAAATGCGAAGAAAGTGATGTGATTATAATGAAGTAGAGGGTAAAAAGAGTAGTGTTTGTGATTAACATTGAACCATAACTTTATAAACAAATTATTTTTATTCACAAACGATCAAACGGAAGTGATAGTTTACTTACCTATTTTCGCCAGTTATCCATCTTAGCATGGAATTGACGAGAGGTCATGTGGTGCCTACATCAAACTGGTTTCATTTCTCATGAAAAATTTAAAGACAAAAGGCGGAAGTGTTTGAAGAATAACAATCTAGAACTTCTTTCTTGATTGAATTCTGGACATTAAAATGCAGCTTTCTCATGTGGCTTGGTAAGGCATTTTCTCCATCATGGTGTAATCGGAAGCATGTCTGGCTAACAGTCGGAAGGTTGGACTTGAAATCTTGGCAAAAGCTATAACTGATTTTCACACTTTTTTTTACTCCAAAAAATATAATACATTCTACAAAAGGTGCCCTACTGAAATGTGGTGGACAACAATTTGTCACCACCCGGATATGGCGACTAAGCGATATTTTTTTGCCTCTCTCCTTCCCAGTCGTCCTTTATGTGGGAGAGAAGGTGAGGAATTTTCTACTTTTGTATTGTGTACATTCGTGTTAGAATTGAAAGAATCTCGCTGGGAATAGGCAGGCCCAGAATTTGAATCCCAACGAGGGTATTGCTGATATTTCCTGTTTCTTACTTCGAAACAAACGTGATGATGGTACAATTTTGCAAACATTACTTTAAAAGCGGGGATTTGTAAAAAAAAATTATGCTGTTGTTGTGACTTATCTCACTTGTTTGACAAAACAAGCCGACGAAATTGTGGCAAAGAGTGCAAGATTGCGCCTGTCATTGGCCTTCAGCACCATACAGGCGACAGTACGATTTTCCTTAGTTCTGCCCTTTGTTTTGATGGAGAGCAACTCGGGGGACAGGGTCCGTAGGGTCTCCCAACCCTCTTCCCCTACCAACAACCTCTTGTGAAGAATTTATATATATTATAAAAATATGCGACTCGCCGCATATTTAGACTGCCTCCATGCCGCACAGGCACTATATATTTACAAACATCTATGCCTTCTCCGGAATTCGAACATAGGCCTTTGTTACGGTGGTCAGCGTTGCTAATCATTATCTCTGTTGGGCGGCACAAATTTTATTAACTTTTATTTATTTTAAAACATTATTTTTTTCTCTCTTAAGTAATTTCCTTAATGCTAAAAGTGTTTTGGGAAAACGTAAGGACGAAATTCACAGTCCGATTTTTGTTTCATTCATTTGCACTTCATGAAAACACAATTCGAAATAGCTTTAAAAATTTACAACACACATAACTTTTGATTGTAACATTTACTAACGTAACAGTTAAAATTTAAATGAAGGAATAGTAACGAACTTATGATAATTCAGTATCCGAAAAGATTTAAAAAAATTTTTTAAAATGTGCGAGAAAAATATTCTTTTCTGTGTAACAGAGAATATAAAACAATTTACTGTCTGAGATTTTCAATTTACAGTCAATCCTTCGAAGGAGACTTTCATAATTATTTTTCTTTTAACTTATAAAATATAACAAATTTTAAAAGTTGAACAATAGCACAAATATTTCGCTGCTTTTCGTAAATAAGGATAATGTATTATGTTTTCAAATAATAAAATAAATCTTTGTGGATAATGAAATTAAAACTTCACCCAAAGACAATTTATATTTTTAAAACTTTTTGAGGTCTGTTTCTGCTTTTTTATCTGAACTGAAAATGGTATATTAGGAAAATTATTAAAGAAGTATATTACTATTTGGATAAAATAAACAAAGGAATTATATATAGATGTTAGTAATCTGATGCGGGTTACTGTAAAATTTCATCATTACCATTAGATTTTGTTTTCAATGCAGAAGACTGCACGCACAATAAATAGAATTTAGAAATTTTAGAATCAGGGTAATATATGGTTATTAGAAACCGTATTTTATATGATATACTAATAGAATGAATTTAACACATGTAAAATGTTTTGAAATGGTACAGATTGTTTTTAAATGATTCTTTTTGTTGCAAACAAATGTAATGAGAAGACGCTTTTGTTATGTGACAATTAATGAAAGATCATTTACCTCTTTAAATGGAAATAACGATATATCGGTGTTTCTGTTGTTTATTTGTAATGGAAAAATCTGCTAGGAGGTGAGTTAACACCACTTGAATGTGGTAATTATTATTTTTAGTATCCTTGTGTATTAGAAAAAAATTTGCATGTTATGTCTAACCTCACGTTAATTATAATTTCGTTTATGGTGCTATTATTTATTTCGTTGAAGAATAAAAATGTAGATATGGTAGTTAATGCTTGTTATAAATAACCCTCTGTGTCTTAAAAAAGGGCATTATGACGAGTGGTCGAACGAAACATTGTAACGAAAGTAAGGTTTATTAGATTTTCTCAGTTAGGAACTTTTGTTATATTGAAACCAGGTGCCAATTTACAAAACTGGAGTGCCGGATAAACTTCTGGAGAGCTCTGTCCTTTAATATTTTGGTATTTAACGTATAAGTGCAACCATAGTAGTAAAAGTCGCCAAGTAGTTGCCAAACTCTGGCAACTGTACTTCAGTACTGGCAACGTCTTCAGTCAAGCAGCATCGTCATTTTCTTATGCTTCTTTATGTTGTGATATAAGTTCGAACGATTTTTGTAGGCAAATCATGATATTTTTTTTGCCTTAAATTTAACATGCACTTGTGAAATAACAAGGCAGAAATACAATAATTTGCTGCAAAATCGACTAATGGGAACAATTACTTTAAATCTGATACCTGAGCTATCGCAGCTAAATTTCCACCAAAGCAGAAGAAATTAAAAAAAGCACCTTGTAAGTAATTTTATTGTATGGTCTTTGGGAATAAATACCTAATTCAAATATGAAATATATACGTAATAATATTTGTGTGAGTAATAATTAAGTTCCTGCAACTGAATTGAATGATGATTTATGCCATCATTCTTTTGCGTCTGTAAGAAATCGCCGATATGCGCCAAGGTTAATATGGTTCTGTAAGCAAAGGCTCTGTAAGAAATCGCCGGTATGCGTTAAGTACCAATTTTTTTTTCAGAGTAGTACATGTTATTGATACAGATTACATTAATTAATCCATTCATAAAAAAACCTTATTCAATAGTTTTCATATAAAATTATTTAAATAAAAAAGTTGCATGATTTGTTTTAGCGGTTTCAGCTTAATATGACTGACCATGGCGGACCGAACCAAATACCCAGTCCACCCCTAACGTAAATCAGGACTTGAATGAAACTTCCCTTGTAATGAAAATTGTAACAAATGTTAGTTGTAAAAGCCGCACAGACGGGATAGTGATTAGTGACGCTGACTGCTGTATTGAAGAGCGCGGGTTCGAATCCCGGAGAAAGCATGGGTGTTTGTAAGCGTATAGTATCTGAATGGGGAGAGGGTAGTCAAAAGGCAGGCGAGCCGAAATCCTCTGGAGAAGTTGCTGGTAGGGAA
>KK115348.1:74222-144334 GCA_000611955.2 Stegodyphus mimosarum
AAACCTTCCTGCAGTCAGGGGAGATCATATCCCCTATTAAAGACCGGATGTTTCTTGCTGGACACCCATCACAGGGATGTTTCGGCCTTCAGTCGCATTGTGTTCCATGCTACTTTTTCAATAAAGCTTCTTTTTATGCGTCTGATTTCTCTTTTAGTAAGTGTTGCTTACATTACTAATGTCCTTACGTATTGGGGATCTTACGAAGAGAATGTGTGAATGATTAAATGTGTTGATTTGGAAAGCTTTTGTACAAAGTTATATTGAAAAAACCGTCTCGTCCTTAATTTTTGCACACCAGTGTATATGCAGTTGTTTCCGGGCCCCATCATAATTGTCGGGAGATAGCTCAACGCCTTGTTTCCATGGCAGCTTCTTAACTCGACATCCCTTTATTATTTTGTAGGAATCATGGAAACCTACAAAGATAGAGAAAGTTTAATGCCATTGGTTTCTAATATCATAACCTTTCTATTTCAGAATCTTCTAATATGTTCATCCATTTTATACGTGACAATTGATGTATTAACATTATGAATTATGGATAAGGGAGTAACAGTAGTTTTGGACTGAGACACATTTATATTTCAACCAAAAATCAAAGACACCATACCAAAGGTTTCCGTTCATTTGATAAATGGCTCGGTATTTGCAGTAGAAATCTGCACCAATCAGCACTTCAATAGGTATGTTCTGTAACGTGTCTTAGGGATCAGCAAGTTTCAGTTTCTGTTTACGAGCAAGAAGTGCAATATCTAATGATGCAATGAGATGATGTGCATAAATGTTACTGCTTTGAATTGCCTGTAGGCTGACTAGATTTATTCCAGATGCCGGATAGTTCAAACATCTAGGTTGTGTAATATTTGAGGCAGATTCAAATGCTCGAACTTGTAGTGCATCCGAACTAATAACTTGTAATTTCAATGTGTCTACTAGATGTGAATGGACAAAATTGGACTGGCTTCCACCATCTAAAGTGCATCAAGTTAATTTAGTAATACCAATTGGGCCAGTGATGTAGATTCGAGCAGTGTGTAAATGAATTAACATTTGATTAGTAGAAGTAACGGGAGGCAGTGGAACGGTATTTAGATTTTTACAGATTGATGCATGATGCTTCTTTTTGAATTTAATGCAGAAAGCCTCTCTTCTTTGCGTGCACAGTTTTTAGGATTATGTACTCGATTCATACACAAGAAACACCTACAAGCATAGTTTTTAATACGCTTGTCAGTATCAGTTATAGTTTCATAGTTTTATGGCCAGTGTCCATTAGTATTAGAGAATGGGCAAAATGGTGGAGGTTTGGAACGATTTTGAGTTTTAGACTTAATATTTGGAACTGCTGTGAAAGAATGAAATGTATAATCAACTGGTTTCACACTTCTTAACTTTGAACCAGAACTTCTCAACTTCTTCCACTTCTGCCAGAAACTGCTGAAGTGCAGTAGTATCCCCTTCCGAAATTGTCCCTCCTTTGGCGTGAATAATCCGTCTCCTACATATGTCTTCAGGAAATGCACGTAATCTGTGCTAAGAGACAAGACCTTATGCTTCAGTATTTTCTCTGAAAGCAGTTACAGCAACTTTACGTTAAGTGCAGCCTTCGGTTGCACTTAGTGAAAAGGCTGTAGGTCATGGTTGTCGGTATTGGCGAAAAATTTTCCAAAAAGTCGAGGTGAGCTTGGATTACTGAGTTTTTATCAACATATTTGTTAATAAGAAGTTTTTGTGCTTAAGTGTCTGCGACGATACTTATTCCATCAACTAATCTTTTCTGTTCATCTCCGAAATAACTGCGCAAAAGTACATATTTATCAATAAACTGTTCTATGTCCTCACGGAATGCTTCAAGTTTAACTGTCAGTAACTTTATTGTATTGGAATAAGAAATGGTATAACATTTTGAATAGCTTTACATGCTTTAAAAGCAAGGAGTTTAACACCGTGTGTATACTCGTCACATTGTAAAACATCAGATTCATATTCAGTATTGGAGAATAAATATTTGAATACTGTTATCTAATAACTCCATTTCACTCAACAAATATATAAGTCGATCACAAAATTATTCTAAATCATTATTATTTACATCTTTGGAACTATCATTATTAGCACTTGTCAACTTCGTAATAAAGCCAGTAATATTTGCTCTGACAGACTGTTGTTTTCGTTTTAGAAAGTAGTATCATCCAAAACGTCAACTTAGAACATTTCAAATGCACAAGTAAAGAAACAAAATTCTAAGCATATAATTAAAGCGAAATAAAACTTGACTCTCCTTAAATTCGAGATAATAGGAGCTTAAGTGTTCAAAATCCTACATCTGTTAAGTTTCGGCACGAAGTTATTGCGTTTATATGAGCATTTTCTTTCGTTTATTGCGTTAGAACTGTTCTAAATATAAACATATCATTCATAATTTTGTTGCTTTGCTAGATTCCGTAGTTCAGTGAAACTTAGTGCGTAGGAGAATCATGACTGACATCACAAGAAGCAATGTCTATCGAGAGGCCTTAAATATTTCTGATTAAACGTAGTAATACAGAGTCCAAGGTCAACTCAGTATTATAGTTAATTCGAAGGGAGTTTAAAAATAAATATAGCCACAATTCGAGGACAGTTAACAGATATATTAATTCCAAATTTAAGCTTTATTTTTAAGCAATTTATATTTGAAGAATAAAGTTAATTTGATTACATAAATTAAATGAGTATCCAGACCGAAATATATATATTGTTGCGTTTTAAGGGTTCGTAGATTTGAGAGTATCCGATGAAAACACGATGCAGAACAATAAAAAGCACAATTTATTTACAAGAATCACTATTTACAGCACAGTTCCAAAATTACCATTAAAAGCGTCGAAAATCTACAATAAATACGCTGAAACAATCAGCCACACAGCTTCAGGCTGTAACTGTAAAGGTAGCTTCACGGCAACACTAGACTTATAATAAACACCGTGGAACAATCACCAATACACTGTCAAGCTATACTGTAAAGGTAGCTTCATGGCAAAGCACTATCTCGATCGCTTTCCGTTCACAAAACTCTCGCGTAGCTTAGCACTCACAGTAAACAGCTATTCTCACAATTAATCACAATTAATCACACACTTAATCACACTACTCGCAACTAACTTCACAATACTTCACAATCTGCCTGCTCTCAGAAACGCAAGGGTTTATATAGCTTTTCTTTAAGTTCCACACGTTTCGAGAAATATCTCGACAGGAAGTTATTCTAGAAGCTTCCCGATTGGACCATGGGATATCGCCAATTTGGTCGCCAAATGGGCGATAAAGTCGCCAATCTGGCAACCCTACCATACACTATTTTATGGCAACCATAGTGCTATACCGGAAAGCTTACATACAGGCGCAACCGCCGAATTTTTCGCAACAATATATATTTTAAATGGCAGACTCTAGCCATTTTTAGGCTTTCGCTACTAAGGCTATAATTCGTGGTCATTTTATTATGGAAGCTCCTAATAAGCAGCCATCGCTACCTACTGTTAGGGGACGGACAATTTTACTTCCATGCCTTCTCCGGGATTCGAACCGGGCTCTTCGGTATCGGAATCGGCTTTCCTAACCAGTATATCTTCTGTGCGGCAGACCAAAATAAAACGGAAATCTTTTGAGAAATGAAGAAACTAATTTGTAAATGGCATTAAAGAACGGTATTTAAAAAAGAACTAAAGAATGCAATTAACTTCAAACTGCCTAAAACGTCGGATAGAACACCTTTTTTTTTGTGTACAATGCTTACATATTCCCGATTGTATACAATTAAATTGTGGATAAAAACAGCTTCCAAATGCGATGACATCATCTACTGTAATAAACTATTATCTCAGGTATTTTTCTTCTTCTTTTTCCGTGGACAGTTTTGGTTTATGCTGATAGCTTTTGATAGTATTTTTTTTTTCATCGTCCCGTAATTAGCAAATTCAATTCTTTTTAAGACAGGACTCAGTTTGTCCGTTGTCAGTTAATCGGGAATTGACCGTATTTACAACTAGCATCGAATTTAATTTTTGATTTTCTATCTATATGTACTAAACATTATTTGCTTTTTTACTTGACGATAAAATGGATGCCGATTTTATTCTTTACCTTATTTGGTTTATATGTGGATTAATATTACAATATCTTCGTTCGACGCTAAATTGAAGTTGCTGTGTTTGGTAGTTATTTTCCAAGCGGGGCTTTTTGTTTTTATTACTTTTTTTAGCTTTAATTTTCCTTTTCCACCGATATTTCGTGGTTTCTTCTCTAAGCACGAGGTAAAGCTTATCAATTTTATATTGGGCGTTCATTTTGGAAGCTTTTTGGTGCCCCTTTTCTTTCTTTATGCTTAAAGAAGAAACTCGAAGAAGGGGGGGGGTGTATCACAGAAAGAAAGCAAGGAAAAAAAAAAAAACAGTGACCGTTCTGGAAAGTGAAGTTTTCGAGATCTTTTACATCATTTAGTAGCTATGCTATATTGATACACATGATGCTGCCTTTCCCGATTGGTTTTCGTGCTTTCGCTTCGACCAATCAGAATCGCGCAACCGAAACTTTGCTGCTCGTACTCTTAATTCGGAAAAACTGTGGCAATAGCGGCGAAGAAGTAAAAAAGATAAATAAAAATACGTAGAAAAAGAAGTACTGCTTTAGTTTTTATTTCAGTGCTGGTGTCAGGCTCCCCCTCCCGCACTTTTACTTGTTTGTTTTATTTTCATATTATTATTTATTTATCTTGCGGCGTTTTCATTTCTGCGGCATATTTTAGAGATGGAATTCTTCTAAAATTCCATCGTATCTAAAAAAGAAACCGAAGCTTTTAATATTAGCAATGAGTGAATGGTTTTCTTTGCGTGTTTGGAAAAGGAGTTTGTTAGAAACTCCTGGTGGATTATAAGAGTTTTTCTTTTCTTTTTTCCCCTCCTTATGTATTAGAATTCTCTGAATTCAGAACACCTATAAATTTTAAAATGTTTTGTGTTCTGTGGCTGCCAATTATGTAAGAGAGAGTCTCCCGCAAAGCATAATTCACATAAAAACGTTTCGTTGTTATACGTGTCAGACATGTATGCATAATAAATACTTAACGTAGAACGAAGAAACACTTACGTAGAATAAAAAGTAAGTAAGTAAATAAAATGAAAAATAAAGAAGTCACAATGCATTCATTTTAGTCTCTTTGTTAAAATGTTCTTCCGTAATACAGATTCCAATTATATGGAACTGTAATCCGATGATCTGTTCTTATGAGGTTAAGTTAAAGAATAAATTAGATTAAATTAATGAAATTAAGTTTATGCTTAAACCATTTGTATATTTTAAAATTCTTTTGCTGATTTAAATAGCATAGAAATGTAATACGTCGCCAAGCGTACTTTTAAAACACTATCGGTTTAGTTTATATAAATAATACAACAAAGATATTCGTAGCTTACAAACATTAATGCAAGAGCCTATTAAAAAGCAATGACGTTCTGTTTGTACGCCTACTCATTGTCATTTATTCCACAAAACCTAGCCATGCACATTTTCTTTTCCTACGAAATAACTAATCAAACAAAGTGTTGTTAAGTCAACTAAATAATTCCATATTATTTAGTTGGAGTCATTTTCATCTCAGAGTATAAAGCGTAAATTACCTTTAAGTAATCAATTACCTTTTATATTTAGGCAGTGAATAAAAAATTTCTTTATCTAATATTATCGTTTAATTTTAATTTGTTTCATGGAAGTAAATTGGTTTTTAAACTGCATAATGTTTTCTGAATTGAAATGAAATAAACTAGAGAATAAAACGCTTACACATTTTTAAAGTCATTTTTTATGTCTAAACAAACATTTACTATACATAATGTGAGCTCATCTCATAATTATACGAGAATAAAGTTGGAGTTTACTGCAGTTGCATAGCTGGCTATTAAAATAACTATACCAAGAAGGAAAGCAGTTCATAGAGTCATATTTATTTTACAATTACATTATAAATATGGACTAGAGGTGAACCGGATGTGGATTCAGTGGCGCCTCATAACATCAGTCCAATGGTGAGCCGGTATGATTATGAAGGGCACATAAAACACGGCCATCATGATGCTGTAAGCAAGAGCATGATTCATCAGAACACAGCTATCAGCCAATAACTTGTCGGCTTTGATTGGCTTGTCGAAAAACTACGACAAGCACGCTGAAACTATCAGCAACACAGCTATCAGTCTATAATGGTGAAGACAGCTTCACGGCAAAGCACTAGAGTACATTTCCCGATTCGGTTCCATCTCTCTCAAGCTAATCTCTGAACCTCTGAACTCAGGACACTACTGAGCTCAACATACTCCAGATACTCTCTCAGTAAACTCTCACGGTACACTGACGATAAACTGAAGATGCACTGCTACTCCGCGTACAGCCAGGTTTTATATAGCTTTTCACCTGCCTTCGAGAATGTTCTGGGTTAAACCGGTAAACGTTCGTTCCTGAATGTTCTCGCTTCTTCTTTGTCATATCGCCCATTTTGTCTCCAAATGAGCTATATCACGCCAAATCGGACAACCCTGCCTTTCCTTGCCACTTTCTGGCAACCGTAAACCCGCTTTTCGGGGAAGCTATCTGGGCATTCGCAACAATATTTAATTATATTCTAATTCAGCCATTTTTATAATGCAGCACTAACTTAATTCAGAAATGATTTGTATCTGTGCTGATTCTTCCGGAATAGGTAACTTTTTTCGATAATTTATCTAATTGATATAAATTAAAATACACTTAATTCATAATATAATACAGATTCAGTTTTATAAACATTTGCAACTTTTTTGTAATTTATAAAAAAATGTTGTGAACACTATGTTATATATAACAAGTTCAGAACCTTTTTTAAAAATATGTTTATATCTATATTTTTAATTTTAGCGTAAAAAATGTAACGGTTTTCGAAGGGGTTAGAATGTAATTTAAAATTTCAGATTTTAGTCTTCTTGTTTTGATTTTGTTCAGAGGACAATTTAATTTTTCGTATCTTTTAAAATATTTGTTTTGATAATATTTTTTATTTAAAAATAAAGTGTAGATACAAACCTCGATGTTTTTAAATTAAAATTATTTTTGAATTAAATTTTGATGTTTTTCAACGAAAAGGAATTAATTTTATTAGCTGGCAAAAGTGGCTATTTTGATATAAGAAGAATATCTATGTATTTCTTTATGTTAAAAATTATTTATTTAATTTTAAATTTTAATTATTAATTTTTGTGTTGTGTTATATTATTATCTAAAGTTTTCAGATTGCAAATGTTATTATAATTATTATTATTATTTTTTAATAAGTTTTCTATTGATTCTTCGGATCAAAAAGCGGATGCAATTAACTCCTTATTTACTAAGTAGAACGCAAAGTTTCTTAAAATCATGGGTAGTTCAAAGAAAACTAGAAAAGTAGAGGAAAGAAGAATAAGTTGTATTATATAACTCAGAGAAAAATATTATCAATTCACTAGTATTACTGGAGGAGTTAAAGCAACAAGAATCTGTGTAATATTCATAAATTTTTAGGACTTGCTTTAAAAGTTTAAATATAGAATGTTCTTCATCAGCTACACAAGTGTAAAAAGCTGCGGAATTTGCTCTTCTGCAGTTGAAGAAGGAGGTTCTACACAGTCCAGTCACATTAATGTGACCACCACGTACTTTCCATGTCAGAGTTAAATAACCAATCACAGAAGGCAGGTGGCAGCACAGTGCAGTTGAGCGTATATAAAGGGTGTGTGAGGGCTTCGGAAAACATTTCAATCGTTGGCGTAATGCAGAAACGAAGCGATTTATCCGACTTCCAAAAGGGCATGATAATTTTCTTTCGGGCCAAGTGTGGAAGCATTTCCGAAACGGCTGAGTTTGTGAACTGTTCGCGTGCCGCCGTGGTAAAAGTGTACCGTGCATGGCAAAATGGGACTGTCCAAAATCAGCGACGTGGCAAATGTGGTGCACCACGGGCCATAGATGACAGAGGCGAACGACGGTTGCGGAGATGCGTTCGGGCAGATAGACGGGCTACCGTTGAGCAACTGACCACCAAAATGAACCAAGGGGCTACCAAAAGTGTCTCCCAAAGTACTATTCAGCGAACATTGCTGCGTCTGGGCCTCCGAAGCAGACGCCTGGTTCGTGCACCTATGCTGACTGCTGTTCATCGACGGCGAAGGCTAGAATTTGCACGCCAGTACAGCAGCTGGACGTCCACTGAGTGGCGACAGGTTGCGTTTTCGGATGAATCGCGTTTTATGCTCCATCGGACAGATGGACGTTGGCGTATAAGGCGTGAAACCTCTGAAAGGAACCACCCTGCAACCATTGCCGGAACGGTCCAAGCTGGAGGCGGGAGCATTATGGTCTGGGGAATGTTTTCCTGGCATTCTCTAGGTTCACTGATCATTGTGGAAGGCACAATGGATCAATACAAGTACGCATCTGTCCTTGCGGACCATGTTCACCCCTACATGCGCATTGTTTTTCCTCAGGATGATGGCATCTTCCAGCAGGACAATGCGAGGTGCCATACAGCTGCCAGTGTACGTGCGTGGTTCGAAGAGCACCAGGATGAGTTTACCGTCCTCCCCTGGCCAGCAAACTCACCTGACTTAAACCCAATCGTGCATCTGTGGGACCATCTCGATCGAGTTGTTCGCGCCATGGATCCTCAACCGCGTAATCTAGCGCAGCTGGCCACGGCATTAGAGTCGGCATGGCTCAACATCCCAGAGAACACCTTCAGGGACCTATTAGACTCTCTTCCTGCACGTCTCGCAGCAGTCCGCTCTGCGAAAGGTGGTTATTCTGGCTTTTGACAGATGGTCACATTAATGTGACTGGACTGTGTATATTTATACCTTCAAAACTAGTCCTGAAAATTTAAGAATATTACGCTGGTTCTTACTTCTTCAACTTTTCCGATGATTGTTATTTAGCCTTATTTTAATTCAATATTTTCAAACAGTTGAATCTGGAGAATCAGCTTCTGCTGTGGAGGAAAACCAATCTCAAATACTATGAAATTGTGTGCTGTCACCGCTATTATTTCCACGCACATATTTTCCCTCTTTTTGTGTATTCCATCGACAGGTGTGGTTTTTCTTTTGTTTTCGCGGCTTTGGTTTCTGATAGTGTTTTCCATTTTAATTTTTTTAGAAATATAGTCGGTTAATGTATACTTGGCAAATTGGAGTTGCCTCTGTTTCAATTTAGAGGTTAATTTCAGTTACCTACAGGAGAAGACGGAGCTAAGTGATGAACAAATCAAGCACTTAAACTAATGTTTTAAAATGAGCAGTATCTTAATTCTTTATTTGAAATTATATTTTTGCAATATTTATTGTGACACTGCTGCTGCTATTATTCGGTGAGAGCTTGTCAACGTGCGTAAAAAGTGCAGTTTTCATAGGCGCAATGAAACGTGATCTGTTCCTCCTCAAAAGTCGTACATGCATACCAATGAAATATTTCGTTACTGAAATTGAGTCGTCAGATCCTCGTGCTTTCTAACAGGGTTTCTTTTGATAATGGCCACCGCATGCTATTGGAATAAAATAAGTTTACCTTCTGGCCTTCGCACGATGTACCGTAATAATGTGGGAAAAAAATTCTCTTTTTTTCCCTCCCTTTTCAAAAAACTCAAAAATTCGTCTAAAATGAGCTAGGTTTGCATCTCCTAACTTCCACCTACTTTTTTTTTACTTATTTATAAAAATAAAATTGTGCTCTACTCTTACCCTATTCTATAAAGGAAATCTAATAACGCTTTTAGCAGAAAAGAAAATAAGAGGGAGTTGCACAGGGTGGTGGAGCAAGAAAAATGGAACGAACTACGCATGAACCAACGTATAATGAAGGTTCCAGACCTTCCCTATTAAAGACACCGCATGAACATCATTTTATAGCTGAAACATGCCTTCTGCTATTTTTCTAAAAAAAACTTTTTTGGCAAACGAGGAATTGGTGGCAGAGTGTTGTTGTTGTTTTCTTAAAAAAAAATATGAAGATAGGAAAAGGAAAAAGTAAAGGAGTTTTTTAATTCTTTTTCGACATGTATTTTTTTTAAACTTCCTTACTTAGATGTTTTACTTCCTTACAAATATATTCCAATTTCTCAAAAAGCAACTTGAGCGTGCTTTTGTGTTTCGAGATGCACGAGTGAAAAGAAGTATATTTTTATGTCACATGATCAGTTAGTTTGCTAAGATATTTTTTTGGTAAAAGCTTTCGTATTAATTCATTTTTTGGTCTATAAATTTCCTTTTCATGTTCCATATTTTACCAATTAGCAAGAGCCAATATGCAAAGTAATGTTTGCATCCTAAGCTTACCTTAGTGTGTCAGTAAGCCTGAATGATAGCAAGATGGTATTCGAAAAGAAAAACTATACATTTTTACTAACTTATATCGTATTCTTGATATTAAATTACATTAACTTGTGTAACGCAAAATTATTACTGAAAATTTGGAAGATCCGTGAAAGTACATTTAATAAGAAAACTGATGCCACAACACGCGAACATTTTGTCAGGATTACACTGAACCCTCTCTTGGTGATTACTTCTCTAAGCGACATCTTCTGGAAGTGACCATCATTTCTGAAAACCTAAACAAATGGCAATACTGAAATTCGCCTCTCTGAACGACAACCTCCAGAGAAGAGCAAACCATCTGGAACGAAAGATAGTTGCTTAAAATTTGACAAAAAAGCAACTTTATATTGGCAAAGATGTTGGATAAAAGCCTTATCGATTTCGAGGGTGAAGGAAAAAGATTTTGCAAAAGCATTTTGCTTGTCAAAAGGAATCATCTGCACCTGATCGCCTTTAAAATGATACTAATCTATGATTGCTTTTTTTTGCGTAATTTTAAAATATTCATTAGCTTGTTTCTTCTCCAGTTACAAAGCTCGTTCGTCTCAGAGAGGATTCACTGATTTATCGCAGTTTCTGAAAATAAAATTAGTTTGCCTTTTATTGAAATTTATTTATTTATTGGGTAATACTGTTTGTCAAAAAATATTTTTATAACATTTTAAAGGCAAAGATTTTCGCTAAAGCAATCTGGTGAACATTTTGCACAATTTAGCGATTAAAATTGAGTAGAAAATTAAATCTACAGACTTGAAATTATAGAAATGTAATGATGCATCTTTTTTGGGATTTACCGCTATAATTTACCATATTTCTTGCATTCTAAGGCATATCTTCGTATCATGTAAACATCGCGAACATCCAAGTGCATCGTATAGTTGCAGAGTTTTTTAAATTATTCTGAATAAATTAATTTTTCTAAATTTTAATTTAAACCAGTATAGTATATTATTGTAAACTTTTTTAAAACAACCACATTAATTTCAAATAGTTCGGAATTCAGTAGACTTGATTGCCTTAGAGAGCGATGTTCAATACCTTTTTAATTATGTTCCCAGAAATAATTGCAACTTTCAAGGCTGTTGCCAAGAGAGGGTTTATTGTAATTCTGTTCGTAAACTGGTGGCTTATTATTAAAAAAAATGTTTTTATTTGTATTTTAGTAATTTATGTCAGTAACTTTATTTTCGTAGAAAAAAGAATGGAAAACTAACACTTAGAACTAATTAACCAAGGCAAGATAGCTTACTGAAAACTATAGTTCTTAGAACCAATCTTTTTTTTTTTTTTTTTTTTTTTTTTGTTAAGGTCAAGGGGGGAGTCTTAGAATCGATCAAATGCCGTAATTTAATTATCTGCTTTAGGGAGGTTAATTTTTAAACGAAAAATGAGGTAAAATATTTTGTTCTGTGTTATATACCAATTCACAGGTTATTCTTTCAAATTCTTAAGTGAAGTCTGTGATTATAACGGTGTTTGTTCACGCATTCATTAATCTCCTTTCCTTGCATTTTCTCCCTGGATTTCAAGGTCAAGGAATTGCTCATTAGTTTTGTTTGTACACACATACTTGAATTCTTAACCTTTTCATGTGGGTTATAGAGACTAGTTTTTTAATGTACTAAAGCCATTTAGTCAACAATTCAATCAGCAAGGATCAGAAAAACAAACCTACAGGGTCTGCCTTTTCCTGCATTGCATTAAGTAGTAAATTATAAGTCTCCAAAGTAAAGCTAAATTTTTTAGCCTTATTTAGTCCTTGCATTTGTTGATTACTTTTGAGACTTCGAACATGGTAAGCCACGGTAGCCAGTTTTCAGAGTATTGCCATTCGATGTGACTAAATTGTTTAAAAAACTGAGTGAATTGAGAGTTCAACGCATTTTTAATAATTTAAATGTTTATTTAAGTTTTTAATGATGTATTTAATTGATATAATTTAAAATGCATTTAATTTAAATATATCAAATGGAAAATTATGGGCATTTACAACATTATTATAATAAATAAAAGCTGTTTTTGACACTATATGTTTGCATACCTTACAAAGTTTAATATGTTTTGAGATCATCTAATAATGACTAAACTCTTGATAGTGTTAAGCGAATTATGGCTAAGCCTAAAACAACAACTGAAACTTGAGAGAAGTGTAAACGACCCTTTTATTTAACTTTCGCTACAGCCAGATACTTTTAACTTATTTTATTTGACTTTGCTAGTTTGCGCTTAAACTTTTCATGCAGATATCAAGGATTGAACTTTTACAAGTGTGCAAGATTTTACTCTTATGTTTAACACATACTTTAACAGAAACTTTTGCGTTTACAAAATTAATTTATCAAGCATACTTCATGGAGCATTTACAATTCATTTACAGTGAGAAAAAAATTATTCAGTAGGCACGTTACGTTAAATGTACAGAGGTTGTTTCAAATTATTCTAGATAAAATAACCCCAAACTTTTTCAAAACTCAGTCTCTTGAACTAGATTCAGAAATCTTATTCTTATGCTAGATCTAAGACCAAACTTTGTAAGTAAATTAAAAGCTTCTTGCTGCATAACAAAACTGAAATGTCCTCGCTTGAGGCAAAACTTAAGCCTTAAGATGGATACATGCTAGCTTGTTGTACTTTTTCCGTGTCCTTGGTCGTGGCTCTGTGATGTTTGACCTGGAAACTTGTTTTTTTCCGGCAGTACAATCTCTGGACAGGAAGCTATACTTAACAACTAAAGCAACAATGCAATAATACACATTACAATACAATAGCTAACAACATAAACAATAATTGCAATAAGTAACTTAGAACAAATCAAATACTAAATACAAATCAAATCAAATATAAATTTAGAAACAAGATGGATCATGGTCGTATACTATTTACATTATAAACACTACGTACTATGGCCATAGTAAGGAACTAACCTGTCGTTATGAACGACTTAGGGCTTATAGTTCGATGATTTACAGATCCAAACCACGACGTCGTTCAGCCTGTTTAGGACTACCTAAGGACCATCCCAAGGTGACTAGTTTAGGAAGAGTTCTTTCCGTCGAATCGGATTCCACAACCACATCTTGTCTTCTTCGTTGAATCGATGTCTAGTAGCTCTTGTGTCATATCGGGTCTTCCTTTTCTCCGTCACCAAGCTGACTCGCTCTCACGAAAAATTGTGCATCACTTCAAACCGGACCTGGAGATCTTGGATGTATTCCTCAGGCAATGAAGGCGCATTAAGATGGCGACCAAACAATCACAAGGCAGACGAAGGTCATGATCGATTAGCATCTGAGATGCAGAATAGTCGGTAGTTTGGTGTTTCTCTTCGACCCTAGTATGATTTCGGCAGGTTTCTGAGCAGGGTCTTTCAGAGAAGACGTTAGCATTTCGAGGTGAGAATCCCTTCTGATGCTGGATAGTTATGTCCTCTGATGCTGAAAGCAGTTTGTTGTTTTTGAAGTTCAAAGAAAAATTGTATTTCCTTAAAAGGTCCAATCCGAATATGCAAAGATCTGTAATATCTGTCACATACGCCGTGTGATAGTAGGTGGCACTTCCAAACGTGCTATTCGCGTTTACTTTCCCATTTATGTCGATTTTATCACCAGACGCAGTGTGGTGGGTAACACAGAATGGCGTCCAAATGAGTTTATCTTTAAATTGTTGAGTTAAAATCTTTCCGAATGATGGTTAACATTAGCTCCTATTTCAATGATCATATTGCAAGGAACTCCATCGATATGCCCACTGATTGATAGTCCATTACTGTTGCCACTTACTGCAGAAATCCCGAGCGCTTTAAAACAGAGTTTTCCACTGTCTTCAAACTCCGCTCCGCGATATGGTCATTAATTTGTTTCCTTCGTTGTTGCTGGGAAATGGTCCTATTTTCCGTGCCGTGGGGTGTCTGCATTTCCTTCGTATGTGGCCTTCAACACCACAGTTCCAGTACTTTAGGATCGGTTTTGTGTCACTAATATTCCGTCTCAAGGCTCTGTCTTGTCTGGTAAAATCATCTATTTTATTTTCCGTGCCCTGGGGTGTTCTTCAATTCCATCCTATGTGTCCTTCAGTGCCACATTTCCAGGCCAGTTTCCACTGGCTCATGCACTTGCGCAGCTATGATTGGATGGCGGTCTCTATGAGCTACATGCTGGACCTCGAATTTAATGGCGTACACTAGAGCGCTTTTCAAATCTTTGACATCCGCCTTTCGTAGAGCTTTCTGTATTTCAGGATCCCGGATGTCGTCGATAAAGTATTGCAGTGACAGCATTTCCCTTGTTTCTGTCGAGCATTTTGAAAAGGCGATATGAGACAGCCTTTCAGTATTCGTGGCAAGTTCCTGGAATGTTTTCATAGGCTTCTGTTGACGGGATTTTAATTGAAGCCTGTATAGTCTTTTAAACACTCTTCCCCAAAGCGCAGCTCCAACGCGCTGGACAGAGCTTCGAAATCTATCCTCTTGTTTTCTGGTAGAGTTTGAAGGATATCCGCTGCGTCTGTTCTCAGTGAAGCGGCGAGATGACAGGCTACGGAATCCTATCCGTTCGTTTCCGCCGCTATTGAAAATTGTGTCTTATACACTTGCCAAGAGATCCTCCCATCATCTGTGGATAACTTCATTGAGGGACGATGGATAAAAATTTAAAACAATCAGAATTGTTCCTTGCCGTCGCTATGAATTTCTTTAAGGTATCAAGTTCTTTGGCTACTGCAGATTCTCTGTCATCAATTTGTTATTCTATTTGTTGTTGAATTGCAGAAATTATTTTTCAATTTGTTGTTCCACCGCAGAAACTCTTTCTTGAATTTCTTCAACTTTGTTTTCAACTGTATCTATTCTTCCTTCAATAGCCTCGAATTTGTTTTCTATTATGCAGGTAATTTCTCTTTTTATTTCCTCTTGACCAGCTTCCATCTTTTCTTGACCTGTTTTCCTCTCCTCTTTAACGGTTTTTGGCGAGCTTTCATCTCTTTTTAGACTACTTTCATTTCTTCTTTAACAGCTTTCATCGCTTCTTTAACTGATTGGTGACCAGTTTTCATTTCTTCTGTAACGGAGTTGACTGCACCTTCCATCTTTTCTTGGAATGCAGGAATTGCAGCTATCAACTGCCTTAATTGTTCTTCCATCTCTCTTGTGAGTGGCTCAACATCACTTCTGACACCAAAATGTGTTACGTGCGTACGAGTTCGTAATAGATTGAATGCACAAGTCTGACGAAAAGTTAATAAAATTTATTCTGATCACAAAAAGTATAACAAAATGCTGGATTATTCCTCAAAGATATTCGTACAATATCACGATATCACGCAATAGTTATATTTTAAACTACTAAAACGTTAAATAGAACGTAATCCAAAGCGCAGAGAAAGCTAATCCGACCTCACCAATATTACAGAAACTAAGTAAACAGCAACAGCTGACTTAAACAGTAACTGAGCTGAAATGTTTCTCTCCGGCTTTTGTAGCTTTTTAAATCCACCGCGCCAGACAGTTTTAGCAATTTTTGGAAAGCAAGAAACGTAGAATTACGGTTGCCGGTAACATAGTATTCAATTACATTTATTCAAATTGAATATCAATTACGGAGATAAACTTTTACTCAAATGCACGTGTTCTTGTATTTTTACTTTTCCGCCGCAGCTTTCTCTTAAAATTTGTCACGCGCTGCATTGCACGGGGAAATAAAACAAGTTTAATTGTAATTCTATTAAAATATCTAACTAAATGCAAAATTCGTAACAATATAAGAATAAAAATAACTGAGCTCATAGATTTGAGTAATAGAGTGGGTATATTTTGTCGTTATGTAATTATGTATATATATATTTATATACTTTTGGTGCGGTCGATTGCAACCAGAAAGGGAGGTGCACAACTACATGTTATAGCAGTCCTATATACAAAATTTTAACGTTCTGAGGCTACTGTTGAGTTATGCCAGATAAATACATACATACTTACTTACGTAGACGTATCTATGTACAGACGTCACGAAAAATATCTCTTCTGAATCCAGTTTAAATCCTTTAAGCAAACCGTGTTGGGAAAAAGAGTCCTATATTTTGTTCTTAGGTACAGATGTCATGCAAAAACATCGCTAAATTGTATTCGATACGGTCAAAATGGATTTTTTGTTGGAATATGATACCCACAAATTTTCGAGATTACAGTACTTCCTTTATTCGTATATAGAAATAAAAACGTATAGAATCACTATTCAGACTATATCTGGAACTCGTCAGTAAACAATACTCGGGCCCAGTCGTTTGGTTCACTGAACGTGACGACGGAACCAGTTTAAACAGGTCCCTCTGGAAGCTGAAGTGAGTGAGACACAAATCATTGGGTTTTTTTTGTCATACAGTCCAACCTCATTAATCCTTCGTGGTGCAGTAGAACGACTAATTCGAATTCCTGTGACAGATTGAAAGGTCTAAAACTAAATCACTTGCAGTCGTTTCGCGTCCGGACCTGTGTTTCAGTTCGCAAGCAGCGATAGTTCCGTGTCAAAGCGGAAACCATGAGCCGAAGACACCATCTGCACGATGAAGTGTGTTGGATATTTGTCGGAATGTTGTAAGCTGGTACAAAAGAATACGCTATTGCGAGAGAGTTGACTATGCGTCGTAGTGGAATCAAGTCTGTGGAATCGTTGCCAAAGGGATTAAAATTTTTGTAGAAGACGTGGGCTGGATGCCAGAGGATTACAACAGCAGACGATCGCTTCCTGTTGCTATGTTCAAGATGCCTAGATCAGTAACAGCCTGACAGCTGGCATCGCATATCTCTGCTGCTGTAGGGCCCATATCCCGTCAAACTGTGTTCCGTCGATTGCATGAGTGTGGATTTTATGCCTGACGACTTGTGGTTTGTGTTCCTTTTTCCCCATCGCGTGTCAGAGCATGGTTGGATTGAGCACGTAAACATCGCAGTTGGACACCAGAACAGTGTGTCACGTACTCTTTACGGATGAATCTCGATTTAACATACAGATGATCAATGATATTGCGAGAGCCAAAGACACGATATCGGGCGCCAAACATCGTCGAAACAGACCATTACAGAGGAGGAAGCTTACTTGTATTGGCTGGAATGGCAACGAACCGCCGCACCGACCTCTGCATGATTTCTGGTGGTTCCGTCCCAGTCGTCTGATATCGCCATGAAATTCTGCACCTTCTTGTGCATCCTTTTATCGCTGCAACAGGTACCATCGCACTGTTTATGAAAGATAACGCCCGCCTGCGTAGAGTTCGAGTGGTGCGGAGTTATCTGGATAGTGAAACCATTCCACATCTGTTGTGGCCTGCTAGATCACCGGATCTGAATTCCATAGAGCATGTGTGAAATATTTTGGCACGATGGATAGTAGGTCGCAGTGTGTTGCCAGGAACCCTCCACGAGCTCCTATGTGCATTACTACGGAAATAAGCGCTACTGCCATAACAAGCTATCTACGTCACTATTGCCAGTGTTCCGCGCCGTTGTCAAATATGCATTTCAGCTAGCATACCCGTTATAGAGTGATGTTTCCAATACGCTTTCTTGTGGCCGATTTGAGCAAATATACCCATTAGGCCCATTTGAACCATTTGGGCTTTCGTGATGTGGTGTTCTTAATACATGTGTTTTTGTATGTCTTTGCTTTTTTGTTTGCTATGTGGTCTAGTAATGCCACACTAACCTCTCGGATGAATTCACGCATATCCATTAAATATTTTGTGTATATTTTGTCTTTTAGTGGTATGATGTCGATTTGGACCTTGTAGATTGTCAAATTCGAGATCTCTTCCTGCCTAGCCAAGTGGATGACACTACTGAAGATTTCCTTGAGAACTGTTTCGAGAAATCTGACTGGTTGCTGACACAGATGTTTCATGCATTAGCAAGAAGCCTGCTTTGCTGGTTCATGTCAAGAACTTCCATCAACGGGTAAGTGTTTCATTTTTATCTTCTATCTTTTGGAAATAAAGAACTTGCATTTGAAAATGGTATACGACGCTGAAAATTTAATATTGAGTCGTTTTGTTAATTATCGCAAGCGAAATATACAGTGCGTTTGGAAAGTAACTATGCACCTGAACGATTACAAATGATTACGATTATTATCCAACCGATGCGATTCGAAGGAATGTTTTATGTAACATTTGGTTACAATGTTTTATGCAGTTGGTTACACTGCAGTTGTTTTGTCTGAGTCAGTATGCTTGCTAATCTTGAGAAGGACGGTGTGAGTAGCACATTGTTACGCGTCCTAGCATTTGAACGAGTTAACAACACTAGTGTTTTCCTGATGTTTTCAGGATGGTGCTAACTTTGGAATAGCCAATGTTCCTCGTTGAGTATGTGTTCCTTGATGATGGCCCGTACACACAGACAGTGAAAGAGCAGTTTGTCAGTAAAGTTCCAGGTACACCTGTGCGTACTCGAAACACTGTCAGAGCGGTTATTGAGAGATTTAGAGAGAGCGGATCAGTAAATAATTATCCACGAAGTGGGAGACCATCAGTACTCACTGAAGAAAAACTGCTGAACGTATCGGATGCAATACAACGTAGCCCCAGCAAGTCCATGCGAAAATTGGCCCAGCAGGAAAACATTGGTGTCGCGATGTCACATAAGGCCGTTCGGAAGAAACTCGGTCTCATCATATAAAGCGGTTCAATAGTTAATCTTCAGTGACGCTGTAAATCAAATTCAGTTTTGTGAATGGTTTCAACAATTCCTTGCGGAGAGTTCTGACGATATATTTTACTATTTTTTTTTACTGATGAGGAATGGTTCCATTTATCAGTGTACGTCCACGCACAGAATTCACGGCTATGGCCAAGTAAAAATTCATACACATTTTATGAAACTCTGCTACATTACCAAGATCTGGCGTGTGAATTGGAGTATCTAGGAAAAGAAAACTAGGCCTAATATTCTTCGGAGAAACAATTAATTCTGATCGTTATTGTGAAGTTATTTACAAGTTCATGAGAGAACTAACCGAGGACGAAATTAACATTGCCTGGAATCAACAAGATGGCACCACCGCGCATACAGTTCGTAAGTCTATGAAGTTACTGGAAGATCTTTTCGGAGATTGAGCATTTCAAAAGGTTTCTGGCCGCCTCTTTCTCCAGACTTAACCTCTTCGGATTTTTCCAACTGGGGCTAAGCAAAAAGTAGTGTTTATCGACAGAACCCCCACTCGTTCCCTGAAACTGCTGTTCGTGACTTTGCCAAGAACGTTCCACAGGCACAACTTGGCAGAGTGTTCGAGAGCATGAAAAGACGTGTGCACACATGTCTGGAGGCTCGTGAAGAACGTTTCCAACAATTACTCTGACGTAAGTGAATGTTACGTATTACTTTTTTCTACCGCATGACAGGTGCACAGTTATTTTCCGAACGCACTGCACGAAGCTGATTCAGAGCGAAAGACACCAAATCGCACAGTTGTGCATTTAGGAATATGGAAGTTCCGATATTTGATTGGTCAAAGGTTAAAAAATATCACTGATCATTTTGGTGTAAGCAGCGTTTTTGTTTTGGAGTTAAAGACCCAAAAGCAGTATAAATGATTACGGTATTTGGCATTTAAGAACTGAAATGTCAAAAACCCCAGCTTTTGCTCAAATTGAAGACGCAAAGCAATGCCATACATTTTCCTTTTAAAAAGAGGTTACGAAATAAGAATTGTAATAACATTTTCATGCACTGAAGATGAAACGTGATAGCCCACGTAACAGTTATTGTTGTTTATAGAGATAACTGCATACTGCACAAGACAAATAAAATTGAAATATTAGCATGAAAGAAAAATAAATTTGCATGTGTTGAATAATGAAAATCACTGGCAGTCACATTACTGTCATTTTTAACTTTATTAAAGAGAGTTGAATAATAATTCTCTGATTAGAAACTTTCCTAATATATTAGCTTTGATTATTAAATGCAGATTTACTGGATAGATGGTTAAATTTGTAAACAGATTGTGCCAATTCTGTTGATGAGAACTTTTGTTTTGTAATTTGCTGCGGATTCTTCCTATAATTTTTTGCTTTTAAATCATTACATTATTACTGACCGCAAACTCTGATCTGAGGTACTAAGGATTTGAAGTCCTCTGAGAATAATTTTTCGAATTACATTACACTCGAAAAGTTAAGTAACAAATGACTTTTACAGCAGAAGTTTTAAAACAAGCAAGAGAAAAGTATAAAAATTAGCATAAGTACAAATCATGCAATGATGGAAAAATTGTACATCTTTGTACTCTTGGGAAAAGTATGAAACTTAGTCACATAGTTAATAAGATGCGGAGCTAAGGTTTAATGATTTACAGGTTTAATGTTTAATGCCGCAAAAATGTAATAGGAAAACAATTTTAATGTAGAATATGCCCTTCTTTGGCAAATACAGGTTTTGCACCTCCTGCCTCCTATTGTGCTTTAAATTCACAGTTGTTTCAAATAAGAATAAGGAGTACACATATCGTAATGCCCGTCGCAGCTCATTAAGAACTTTGGAGGGACTGGTAGCAATTACCACTCATCTGATACGAGCTCAAAATTGAAAAGACAGATTAAGTTCTGGTGATGGGCTGGCTGTCTATTCGTTGAATATTTTGTTCGTGTTGAACTATATGTGCCTAGGAAGGGAGGCGTTAGTATCTATTGAAACAAAAAATCGTCGATTTCGGCAACATAGAATGTCGCATAAGGATCGAAGATATTGTTAATAAATAAATAACCTATAATATACGCGACAGAACATACGTGGAGATACATTCTTAATAGATGTCTGCCCAAGTAAAGATACTTTCTACTCGGCATATGCCAGGCATTCAACAAAGTCTGATGGCTGTAGCATGTTTCTTGTGCTCTGGAAATTATAATATGACATTTCTAATAATATTTTGTTAATTCCTTATTCCTGTGCTAAATTTTAATTTTAATTCGACATTCAGTGTTTTTTAATAAAATGAGAGTATAACATTCTCCTTTCGCTTAAAAAATTAGAAAATTAAAAAAAATTACAAAAAAAAAATATAGGATACTGAAAATGCTATTAAGTTCGGAGGTTAATAAGAAATTGCTGATTAAATATAGCCATTGATGCAACTTAAATAATTAGTCATTATTAGTTGTTTATAGTTATAGGAAGCATTTTCAAAATTTTTTTATTTATAGCAAATAAGTATAAATAACATAAAACTTACTTATATTGGTAGTTACCTCTATTTACCATATGGGAAATCTATTTAAAATAGTCGTAAAAATGCATAAGAAAATTACTTCCATTTTGGAGGGGGAATGTTTATTTTGATTTCAGCAATTATTCACATTTTAAGGTAAGTACTTGAGTAATAAATATAGGTTACTGAAGACTAGGAAGAATATGAAGGTCCTAGTGCAGGTAAGTAAACACTTGGTGAGCGTTTATGAGTAAGTACTTTTGAATTTTTGTGAGTTTCCTATAATTAGAAGTCATTTTTCTAATAACATTCTAGATGTAATAATGAAAGAATTAAAAAGATTCGTCTTCAAATATTCCATTTTTTAAGATTTTACATCAAGTTTATTCAATAGTGTCAACAAAAGCCTTTGTATCATCGTGTCTCAAATGCCGGGTCGTGATCCGACATTTGGTCACGAAAACAACCCCGGAACTTAACGAAATCACTAAACTTGTATATTACGGTTACATGAAAGTATGTTATAAGTTGTCAAAAGATGACATCGAGATTTAGTAATTTAATGCTTCATGTAGAATGCCTAAAACTGAAACTTACCGCTTATTAATTTATTTCTTAGTTTAGTTCCTGTTCTAATGTTATCTATGACGTCTCCTAAACGTGATTAGGCTTGACTGGAGAACGGCAGCAGATACAGCAAATGTTTTTATTTAGTATTTGAATTAATTCTCGCTGCTTGTTGTACAGAAAACGCACGTTTAGTGTAATAGAATGGTTAAGATAATTTACTGAAAGGAGTTCCTTTCGTCAGCTACAATCGTTTCTCACTTTTCGGGTAACAAAAGGATTCTGCCATAAGAAACATTCAGATTCTCTTGAGGTGATCCACTCATGGAGCCAGTTTTCGAAATCGTTAAAAATATCTGAAGTGTTGTTCAGAAAGCCTATGATGCATGGACCAAAACAAATGCTAATCGAAAGGGGCGATATCTGATGAATATTTCGGGTGGCGAAGTCCCTTCAAAGTTTCTTTCGCGTGGTTGGTTTGCAACTTGCGGTTGGCATTGTCATGAATCAGAATTAGTTTGTCATGTTTCTGGCATATTGTTGACCTTAAGTGCGCTTCTCAAATTGAGTAACTATGCTTCGAGCGTTCTACATTCGCTATTTGGCCCGGTTTCAGCAGCTGATGGCACACCACACTGGCTTAATCACAATTTCTGAATCATTTCCGTTGCTTTTAAATGTTTACTAACAGCTGACGTATCCACGCTGAGTGTTTCAGACAAGTGTATAACCGTTTGAAATGGATCTTCTGCCAGTAATACAGTAATGCCTCTAACTGTCCATCGTCAAACATTTTCGGCTAACCAGGACGCATTTTGTCTCTCACCTTAGTGTTATTAGAAACCTTTTCCCAAACTGATATTTTAATTTTTACTTTAGTTACGCAAAAATGCAAACATTTCGTACTTCAACTTTGAGTACGGCACGTGAATTTGATGTCCAGCATTAAAATAAAATATCTCGGTCAATTTTTGTCTTACATGAGTCACAAATTTACATTTTATTTTTCATAAGTAAAATTTTCTTAAATTTAAGTATAGTGACGGAAAGAACATATAAAAAGGCTAGATTTTGTATTTTCGCAGAATTGAGTTTTGAAACTGAAAAATCTGGAAACATGGTAAATTAATATTTGCATACCTGCGTCATTTAAAACATTTTTGTGGCTGGACTTTGCGGCCAACGGATGCAAAAATAAAGGCCAGGTACAGTAATATTGCATTTGTTGGCTGTCGTTTATTAGTTGTTTTTTATGTGATCTGTAATCACTGAAGGCTTGTTGGTAAGATATCTGTATGGGATATATGATTTTGTACAAATACTCTAGCTAATGAGCACGCTATGCTTTCAGGATTCGTAACAAAATTACTGTTCATCATACACTAGGGGCTTCAGTCTTGAAGAATGAAGCTGCGAAGAGTAAATAGGTTAGTCTTTCTAGCTGATACAAGCAGAATTTTTTCTCCCGTTTCAGTCTTCGTGATCAATATATTAAAATATGATATTAATAGTTTCTATTTTGCAATGAACTTACGAGGTTCGTATTGCTAACGGTCTCCGTGATCAAGAGTAAAGATTAAATAGTTTCTATCCCCCCAAAAAGTGTTCAGTGAATTTCCTATACTTCTTCACTTTATATTTCAGTAATTCTAGTTATTACTGGATATAACCTAATTTTAATTCTTCTAGGGTAAAGATGGTCTAGGCTTCTCTTTTTGCTTTCTAGTAAATATGTTATCAAAAATCTTCAATATGAATTTCAATATCAGTCAGTGTTTTATCCCATTGTATTGAAGACATTAAAATCTGCATTTCTGTGGCACCAATAATATATTCTTTCATTAAGGTTGAAAGTTACGATATTCCATAAATTTATATTTATGGCATTATTCGGATTGCGAAATGTAAAATAATTTTTTTACAGATGAATTGGCTGCAAAAAGGAGAATGAAATTCATATGCCGGCCGACTTCAATATTTTTAATCATTGCTCCAACATTTTTGAAAGGTTTACAAAACCAAAAATTTTGCTAACAATAAAATGCATTAATAAAATATTCCAAAGATTATTATTAAAATGCGCACTGGGAGGAGAAATGTAAATAAAACTGTGGCTGTAAAGAATTAACATTTGAATGAGCACATTAGAGTAAAATAAGTCTGTTGGAGAAACCTATAATACTTACATAAAAATTCAAGGTAGTGAAGAAAATATATAAAATGGACAAATATAAATTTTAGTGTTATGTGTCTGCATATTCATTTGTAGAGTCATTTAGATTTTTTTTAAAGTCAAGAAACTGCAGAAATCCGTAATGTCCTCGCCAGAATTCGAACTCTGGGCCTCCCGAATACGCGCAGAGTGTACTTTCAATTACATCACGAAGACATGCGGAAGAGGAAGAAAATACCTTATATACTACCCCTTTTAATTAGGAGTGGAGATTAGGAGACCCGATTGTTAAATTCTGGTGCTGACCAATTACCGTCAACCACCTTTTCGTTCAGCTGCAACTGCAGAGTCTTTTAGAATTTTTTTGAGTCAGGAAATTGAAGAAATGTGTGGTGTCCTCACCAGGATTCGAAATCCGGGCCTCCGATTATGCGTCGAACGTGCGTCCAGTTACACCACGAAGACATGCGAAAGAGAGGAAGGAAATACCTTACACTTGCTGTCTTTAATTAATATTTCTGAATGATTTCTGATCACCGAATACTTTCCAGTAACCAAGCGATTAAAGACTGCTGAATGCTGGCAGTTCGGGTTCGAAACCAGGTGAACGGGCTGGCTGCATAGTTGGTTTTCGTGATTTCCCCCATTTGTAACGAGGACAGGAGTCAGTTGCCCTTTGAAACTCCTCCGTAATGACATCTCTTCCTTGCGGCAGATAGCCTTCATGTACTTTGCCTTACCCAAACTAACCTAACCGCCTAATCACTAAACTACTGTACGAAGTGTGTGATCTGTGGAGCTACACCATTCTGAATCTTTCTCTGTGTTTTGAGATTTGCCAGGTGTGTAGTCAAAATGTGTTAACTTTATTAGCCAAATGTAAAGCGTGAAAGCATGCATCTTAAAAGTTGTAGATTGTTTAGCTGTGAAGAAAATATATTTTGTGTATCGATAGATCACAAAGATGTAGATCTATCTATCTATATTGCGCCACAGGTCAACTGAATCAGCTAATATCTCACAGAAAATACATAAATGCCTATCCCTTGCTCTGAAACAGCGGAAAAGGGAATTTATTATTCTCTAGAGGATACTAGAACACTGCAGGCTACGTGGAAATGAACATCCCAGCATTCTGGAGAACACGGATGCCCGATTTATGTAGCTAATTAATTCTAGGACAGGCTTTTGCGCAACAAATATTAATATTTTGATAACAGTCATAATATGTGATTCGAACCTAATCGAAGTACAGTCTTTTCAGAAACTGGAAAAACATAGTTAAGAAAAGGCTAAAAGACTGTTAAATGTTTTTCTCTTCTAAAAGGACATACTTGCGAGAGATCCTTTCCATGTTAATATATTTTCTAACCCCAAACTTTTATTTTACCTATGGAACAAGTGCAATGTATTACGGATAGGTACACAATGCTTTTGTTGAAAGTATAGTATAGAAATTTTGACATTGCGATGTTCAGGAAGTTGGGAACCCAAAACGTCTGTTTCCAGTTTATTTATATGTTTACTCTCTGCTTTTAACGTATTTTTTCCTTGCCGTTAAAATTATAAAAATTATTAATCTGTGTATTATGAATTAAAGTGGCCTATTAAATTTGATTTGGAAATAACTGCAAGCGATCAAACATTTTATTTTTTAGTGATCTACATATCAATAATATACAGGGTGTCTCAAAAGGCCGTTGCCAAACTTTACATGTTGGTCTGTCATACCGAGACAAACAAGATTTACATAGGAACTTGTGTCCGAAAATGCGAACGGTGACCTCCACAAGGCAGTGTTCGCAGGCTTATGGGTCAGTGGGAAAGTGTGATCAGTTCAGGCGACGACGTTCCGGGAGAATAATGAATTGGTTTACTAACTCAGTTCTTTATGGACATTTTACAGAAAGAGAGGCACATTTTAGCAGCACTGTGCGGGAATGCGTCGATAGGACATATCCTGATCACAGAGGCGGACCAGTCGCATGGCCTCTGCGATCTCCCGATCTGACTGCTCTGGATTTCTATTTGTGGGGATACATGAAGTCCATGGTGTAAGAAACGACAAGAACATCGAACATGGATCTCGTCGCAGGATCGTGAATGTGGCCGCATGTGTCTGTGGCTCACTTGCCCATTTTGAACAGGTCCTAAATCTATGCTTCGACGTTTTGAAGCATGCATTGTAGCGAATGAAAAGGAATTTTGAACATCTTCTGTGATTTAATCATGTTCTTTAATAAAAGTAATAGTAACACTTCTTTGAACATCCTTTCTTCCTTCTCCTCTGAGATTGCGAACAGGGCCCTCTAGAGGTCGCCGATCGCATTTTCGGACGCAAGTTCCTATGTAAATCTCGTTTGGCATGGTACGACAGACCAGCATGCTAAATTTGGCAACGACCTTTTGAAACACCCTGTATAGATCATAAAAATACTAAATAATTTTAATACCCGCTCCAAAAAGGGTTAATATAAAATAGCTGTATTGTCACACATTGAAAAAGAAAGGTAATCTAAAAGACTTGTAAGAAAATATATTTACTAATAGTTCTCAAAAAGTGTAACGATTCGTTACAAAGTAAGAAAACAACTGATAAACACTTTAGGCTAATCCGATGATTAAATTAATTGCATGTGATGGTGATAATTTTTGGATAACTGGAGGATTAAATTAAAAAATATTTCTTTGATTGCTAGATCTGTATTTTTCACTTATCGTAAATTCCTTCTGTTGATTTTCTTAGATAAGTTTTGCTTTTATATATGCATTTCTTATTGCAATCAAAGGATAAATTGCACATTACATTTAAAAATATGTCCCTTTAAACATAAAAAAATTCATCGGAGACAAAATGTAGGAAACAAATTTTGAATTAAAGAGGCAAAGGTAAAATAAAGCGAGCTTTGGAAAACAAAATTTTCATTATTGTACTCACAAAATAAAACATTGTGAAGGCTCTACCCGCGATTTCGACGAAGAATTAATTTACATAAAGCGTAATAACAATATGAAAGCAGCTTCTGAAAGATATTTCATGTTTATTTTCGTATTTGAAGAAAAATAGATTAAAAAAATGTGTTTGTGTTTTTTGGTTAAAAGAATATTTTGTCATTCAACAAATAGGTAGGCATACTCTTAAAATAATACATTCTTTCTTTAAGTTCTCAGGTGCAAGCATTTTGTGTATATATAGCATGATCTTAAGCTGTATCTCTCTGCACTGATTTTAATGGGAGATAGGGAATACTAAAATAAACATTTGCGGTTAGTGAAGATATGTCCGCAGAAGGCATTATGGTGCCAACCCCATTTTTTACTTATTTTATTTATTTATTGGTGAAAATAAATCACATGGTATCATCTTCTATAATTTAACTCTGTGTTTATGGAAATGACTTTTGTTTCGAATTTCGCTGTCGATGTGGGAACGAATTACTACGCAGTTTAGGAGAAATAATTGTATATACTGTAGAACCTGGCAATCCTAAATTTTAAAGTTCGAAAAAGAAGGGTTTTGAGGTTATAGAGGTTACATACATCAGTGGTCTTCAAACTTCGTTCATGGAACACACTTTTTTTTTTTTGGTTTGTGTATTAACTCTAATTTCAACTCCACGTATTCCACAAAATATAGTCCCCTAATCGCGAGTCGCCATTTAAAAGAGGGAGTATATAAGGTATTTCTCCCGCCATCTTAGCATGCCTTCGTGGTGTAATGGTCAACGCACTCGGCGCGTATTCGAAAGGTCCGAGGTTCGATTCCTGGCGAGGGCGTTGCTAATTTTTCATGATTTCAAAAAAAGAAAATCTTAATGACTCTACAGTGGCGTCCGAACTAAAAAGGTGGATGATGATGATTCTCCACCAACAGGATTTGGGGATCACGTCCCGTAATCTCCAGTCGCCATTTAAAAGATGAAATATATAAGGTATTTCTCCCGCCTTCTTAGCATGCCTTCCTGGTGTAATGGTCAGCACATTCGGCACGTATTCGATAGGTCAGGTTCTAGTCTTCATTTCCATGTCTCTTGCTTCAAAAAACGTAATGACTCTACAAATGGCGTCCAAACTAAAAATTGGTGGAAAATAATTCGTCAACACGAGGATTTGTCGATTGGGTCCCCTAATCCCCAGTCGCCTTTAAAAGGAGGAGCATATAAGGTATTTTCTCCCTCCTTCCAGTATGCGTTCGGAGTGTAATAGTAGCATACTCGGCGCGTATTCGGAAAGTCCAGGTTCGAGTCTCGGCGAGGGCATTGCACATTTTTCATAGCTTCTGCTTCAAAATAACCTAATGGCTCTACGGATGACCTCCTAGGTGTAATTTATGTATTTCTTTCGAATCTTGTGAATAAATCTTGCGAATCTTGTTTGCCCCATGTACCCTTTTCACCATTGCGAGACGATCATCCATCCTCCCCTCTTTCTAAAACTCGAAAAATGCATATACATTTTGTAGGGTTTCTCTTTATCTCGTAAAGTTAATCCAGCAACCCTAAGAGACGTGAAGCGAGTTATCGCTATGTCTGAAGTAACTACAAAGTCGTGAGAAGGTTTAAATAATCTTTTTATTTAAACAGAATCTAGAACACAAACGCACTCTTGTGCAACAATATCAGCCACATTTCGACGTAACTAAACAAATTTGAATCAGACTTGGTACAGTTGTCAAAGGCTGTACAATTAAATATTACTATAAGCTCATTAGCTCTGTTAGAGCGTCAAAACCAAAGTGTCGGTAACGAAAGAACCCAAAGGCGAATGATTTCAACTATCAGAGCTGGAAGAAAACTACGCATAGCATACGCATTTAAGCCAGAAGCACGGTCTGTCTTAAATTCCAAAAACCTTACTTTAAATACTGGCCGCTCATTTGCATTCTGATGATGAAACCGAAAAGAAAAGTTATAGTAAAGAACGAAATCATAATAACTAGTTAATTTAAATAACAACTATACAATTTATTTAATTTGAAATCATTTTTAATGTATTTTATAAATTAAACAAGAAAAAAAGTATAGAAAATGTTGATGAATTATGAAACTTGAATAACAGTAGTTTTTTATATTCGTAAACTAAAATTAAACGCTGAACAGCTGAAAAAAAGGGTCTGATTTCATTGGTCTCTAAAAGTGTGAAATACCCCCCCCGGGGGAGGTAATTACATCTTGTTGAGAACCCCTGTTCTAGATTAGTAGTCTTTGGGTTCCGCGAGCCAAACCGCGAGGTTCCGTAAGTCAAAATTAAAATTCCAAAAGAAAATTATAAAACACTCATACTATTTAACTAATATTTATTAACTAAAATACATGATGATGCATTTAGTAGTAGAATCGTTTTAAAACGTAACCTGAGGTGGTCATATGTCAAAGAAAATGACGTGCAATACTTGAAAAACTAAACAGTCTTCCAATGGGAATGGATTTCAGTTTAGACGGTAGTGTTATAAATTATGCAAGGGAGCACCTTTCTCGACTGAATAAAACTATAAAAGAATACTTCTCATATGGAAAGTTAATTATGACTGGATAAGAATTCCACTTGAGTACTTCTATAAATCAGAAGGCTTGCGTGAGAAGAAAAGGTAACAACGTATTGACATATCAACAGTTTCGATGTTAAAATCTAAATTATGCAAGAGCAGGTCATAAAGTTTTGGTTGTGGATTCATTCAGAATACCTAGAAGTTTCTCACAGAGCTATACACATTTTAATGTCATTCGGAGAAACGTATTTAAGCGAAAAATCTCTCTCAAGGTATGTGGCAACAAAAACAAAACATAGAAACCAATTAAATGCAGAATATGAAATCCGACGGCAGGTAACAGCAATAGAGCTGCAATTCGACAGTTTGGGTAAAAGAATGCAAGCAGACCCTTGTCACTAAATACAAGGGAAGAGTAGATGACACCTGGAGCATGATTTATTGATGAGTAAATTACATGAATTAAATGTTAAAATTTTTTAGCAAAAAATACAATGCTTTTCTTCAGTTGTCTTTACATAGAATGCCTATAATGTATTGATCTTCTTTAAATCCGCTAATGCTTGTGGAAAATGCAGCACCTGGAGGAATTGTTGGATATGAATAAAATGTTTAACTTATTATTGATAGTGTCACAAATAAGCGATCAAATTTGCAAGACAAAAGGCAAAACTAACGTCGAAGCGACGAGACCTTGTACACGTCATGGATTCATCATACAGGTTCTGAATGTAATCCTGGAGAAGACATTCCACATGGCTTCGACTTGATGACAAAGTTCAGTCTTAGTGTGTCCTCCACCAGCTATATGAGCGAGTCGCCGACCGATGAAATCTCAGAAAATGTTCATTGGGCGACGTGTCCGAGGAATAAGCCATTGAAGAAGCGAACCCTGTTGTGCCCTAGAGAAAGCTTGTACAGTCTGAGAAATATGTGCACGGAAATTACCCTGCTATTATACAGCACCCGGACTGCGTCGAAGAATGGGGAAGACCTCCGGCACTTCCCTTATATAGCGATCACTGTTGAAGCTGTCCGTAATCTGCACTACATGAAATCGACAATTATGCCCGATAGCTTCCCACACCATGATGCCAGGCGTTTGTGCGGTATGATGCTGGATAACAAACACGTTGTGATAGTGCACATTCCCCTCTGTAACGTCTGATGCGTACTCTTCCATCACTGTACTCCAGGTAGCGAGATTCATCTGAAAAAACAACTTGTTACCACAGGGCACCCCACGCATTGCAGATTCAGCGCCACGGGAATCCTGCGTATAGGAACTTTCGCACGTAGTTCATGCTGCAACAGACGGCGACGAACCGTAGAGCTAGACAACGCAACACGTTGTGCTCCAACGTTTTGCGAACACACGAGAAGACGCTGTACGATACGTCACAGCCATGCGAATGAGGCGTCTGTTGTCCCATGCCGTTGTGCTATTGTGTACCCCCACTGCCAGGATTTCACCTTGTTTGGTTCTCCTCTGTCCATTTCTTCCAAACACGCATCACCTGCTGTAGCATTACGCTGCGTTCGGGCTGCGATTGCTCGATACCCAAGTTCAACCTCTCGCATACTGATGCTGTGGCTTCGTTTGAACTCCGTTATTTGTTGGTGTTGCTATTGGAAAGACTTATTGACTTCTAATTAAACATTCACCATAGACAAAGGATGATAAACAGATTTTTAACGCAGCTTTACTGTTTTTTATGTACATGGAACAAGCGACCGGTTCTTCTTCCACGCATATGCAAACATTTTGTAATTCTAACCATTTGCATGTCTTACCTCACTGCACATTTCCTGTAAGTTTGATTCAATATGCGTAATTCTTTCACGGTGCTACAATTTTCACAAACATTAGTGTATTATTCTAAGATATATGCTTCTAAGAATGGGATGGAGTTTCCCGAAAAAAGAACCTTATAGTTCTAAGGGTCCGTGAGTCAGTTTAAAGACCATTGTTTTAGAGTCTTAAAAAGAGAATTCTGTTAGCGCCCCAAAGCCTTTTTTAGCTTTTATAAAAGAAAAAATAAATATTGCCCTTGTTATACAGAGACATACGGAGTTATACAGAGACGACAATGAAATTGTAACAGTAGGCGAATGTAACTCTCCAAATTTCAATCCAGTGGTTGTATTTCTTGTTTTAAATCCTGATTCTAAACTTCGTAGAGTATCATTTAAGTTTCTGACCCGATATCTTGTGTTAATTTCCTTTTCTATTAACCTCATTTCATTTCTATATGAATCTATTCTATCGCCAGAATGTAAATTTCTAGCTCACCTGGTATCCAAATTAGGTAGAATGAAGAAAGTATTTAAAGGAAAGTTTTGGAGGATGAAATAAGAGCATGTTCTGCCTGCTTGGAGGCCAAGCTGCTAATTTTGATTGTCTAGCGATCAGTATTATATGGCGTTAGTTATTCTTCCCATTAGGTTGTTTACTTCGACTTCGGTCAGAGCCAGCTTGCACGCTAGTTATATTGTAAGGTCGTTAGGCTATACTTAAATTCCATTAGTTTTAATTCATCTATTATCTTTGATTTAAATTAAAAATTATTGGCTTTTGTAAGGACGGGATCCTGTCGTCATTTAAACTTTATTTCTAATAATAAAGAGTTTTTGGAACTCATTCCCGGTTTCTGTGGTACTTACAAGAGACAGTGAAAATCCGCTATTTGTCTTTTAGAGGTCTGCTGTAATTTTATGCTACCAAAGGAGGCCAAATCTTATAACTTTATCAAAAGCAGCAGAATCTAAAAATTAATTTTATCGTAGTTTTATAACTTACTTCAAATATCTTAGTGTTATAAGTCATAAGTGAGAGATGTATTGGAGTTCAAATTGTTTAGTGTATCTTTTGCTAATATAGTTGATTTTGCAATGTATTTGAGGATTTCTGTGTTCAGGATTATGGTTGTACATTTAGAAAAGCGAATAATCTTACTCGATCTGAATAACTGCCGAGGTAAAAAGAAGTATTCTGAAAAGGATATTGCAGGACTCCTTTTACATGTTCGAAGAACTCTGTCAAACAAATAATGCATTTTATTTTATCATTCTATGTTTTCATAATTCAGTATGCACAAAAAGAAATAAAAAAAAAAGGCAGCTACAATTTTTCATCATTCAACTTCTTTGTTTACACCTGTATTTGGTTCAAACAAGGAGAGGAGAATTTGTGAAGGGCATAAGAGCTAACCGCAGGTCCCTCAAAATAATTAATACATTAAATTGCGAAGATCGTTACATAAGTCGTCGTTACAGCGTGTTAAAAGGAATTATATGCTAGAAACGTAAGACAAGCGCAACTCAAATTAAACCTCTACTCGGTACTCTCTCGAACTGCTTCATTTCTATAAAAGTGGCCGTGGGAAGCTTCGCCTGTTTGATATTCATGGTCGAACAATTCTATTTAATTCATTGATGCATATGGTTTTAAAATCCACTTTTGCTTCTATTTTTCATGTCTGGGAGGGTTTATATTTCGAGAACTACTTCGCAGAATTACAATCCTAATCATCCTTACCTTTTTCGCGCCCAAAATGATGAGCTGGTGCTGATGTAGGAGATAATAACATAGAAATCTCCCGAACACTGAATAATTTTGATGATCACAGCACTGTGAAACCATGCCAGTGTATTTTAGAGAACCAAGTTCTCTCAACTGTATCTTAAAAAGAGATACCGCTTGTCAGGATTGCAATGTTCACACCAAAGTAACTAGTCGCTAGTGGTATGACGAACATGGAAGTAAGCTTGAAATATTTCCTTGTCCTGCGTAATCCTGATGATCTCGAAATTTGAATCTGACTAGTGAATACTGTATTTCTCCCGCTGCCTTTTCATGCCTTTGCGGTGCAATGGTCAGCACGTTCGACGCGTATTCGAGAGGTCCGTGGTTCGAGTCCCGGCGAGGGCATTGCTCATTTTTCATCTTTTCTGCTTCTAAATGTGCCTAATGTCTCTACAATGGCGCCCAAACTAAAAAGGTGGTGGATGATGATTCTCCACCACCAGTATTTGGCGATTGGGTCCTCTAATCCCCAGTCCAGTATGTAAGGTGTTTCTCCCGCCTTCTTCGCATGCCTTCGTGGTGCAGTGGTCAGCAAGCTTGACGTGTATTCGAGAGGTCTGTGTTTCGAGTCCCCGCGAGGGCATTACTCATTTTTCATCTTTCCTGCTTTTAAATATACCTAATGTCTCTACATATTAACATATTATACACTGGATTGTAATGAAAAATATTTTGCTCATTAAACATCATGAAATGAAGTAGACAGACGTTTATAAGAGGAGTAGTTAAAGGTGCCTTAATGACTTACATCGATCATTTGTAAACAGATTGACTGCGTTGTTGGCCTCCAAAAGTAAGTCTCCACCAAGTAAGTATTATATTTCAGATGCAGATATCTCCGTTTGATTGTCCAACAAATGCATTTTCCAACTTTGAAGCCTTCAAAAATTGGGGGCCTTGCACAGGTACTAAGGATTTTGATGACATTCAGAGCCTTGAGTTACTTTGAGTCGTTTTGTTTGTTGCTACATTGGTTATTCGTACTGTTAAAGTTTAGTTGAAGCATGTTGCATTTAAGTGTTAGGCCTGATATTAGTGATAAGTTTCATTATCCTTAACTAGGTGTTTTCCGCAACTGATCATGCGAGTAACATGTCGCAAAGAAATAGTCTTCTCTTTCAGGTAGTATTGAAGAGTCACACGCGTCTTTATTCCATTGCTGAAATTTGGTCACGTCAGAATAATGATTCAGAAAGTAAAAGAGAGAAAAAGAGGAAAGGAAAAAGAGCGTGAATGCCCGCTAAATAAAATAAATAATAGCAACAGGAACGCCGCCAAATGCAAAGCAAACACTCTGGTGGGTTCAATTTTCGTTCAAAACGTTTTCATTTAAACCTAAAACTCAAATCTTCCTTTCAACCTTCCATATACATCAGAGCGAAAGGGAAAGTACGAAAACTAAACAAACACATGAAAAATACTAAAGCTGAAAATAAAGAAAATAAAAAATCCTCAAAATCCCTCTGAGGGGAAATATCTTTATTCCGGGATTCCACCACAATACAATCGCTCATTATTATGATCGGAAAAATTCCCTATGCCCGTTAGGGACATTCTCTGTGCCCCTGCCCCCCTTCTTCCTTACCTCTGCTTGACGGTCCTGCACACATACATACGCACATGCGGTATTTGTGGGATTTTTTTTATCAAACACCTTTTATACCAACGGTGCTTTTTACTTATATATATATCCTTTTCCATTATTTGAATTTTTCGATAATTTCACTTTACCCCCCCCTTTCACTTTTTGAGCTGTCTTGCCAGCCCTCACCCGCTATCGAAAGGGTGGGGCAAATTGAAGCAGATTCTGCTGCAACCGTACCTGTTAAAAAGCGCGACTTCTGATTTTTTCCTCATTATGTACATACGAATTTTTCTTTTTATCATATCCCTATAGGGGCCGTATGGTAATGATACATTAGCATTTCAATGCAGATAGATACATATAGATGTATATAGATATATTTCTATCCTTTATTTCGAGTCTTTTTTGTTGTCTCTCTGTTTGTTTGTTTATTTTTGGATCATGGCATTTTGAGCAAAAACCCCTAGCTAGGCTCGTGGGACGAGGCATAACAAAAAATGTAATTCAGAACTAAACAAATAAAGTAAAATTGAAAATTTCGATCAGGAATTTAATGCATTTGTAATAGCCAATAAGCAGCAACTCTGAAAAATACAGGAGTCTGGCAGTGTGCCAAGGGAAAGAATAGTAATACTAACAATGATGATTTTCCGAAGGTCAACGAAAATCAGACATTGTTTTTGTGTGTCTTTTGTTTTTACTGTTACAGTTGGGTTTCACCCTATTTTCGTTTAACAAACAAAACGCATTACTGTGTTTTCCATTCTTCCATTTTTCATGTTTTCATTGTAGATGCATTTTCTATTACTTTTTAACTTCGAGATATATTTCAAATGATACATAGGCAAAAGTATTTCTCTATGATTACGACAGCTGCAGTCGTTGAACGTTTAGGATTAAAATGTACAAGGCATTTTAAATCATTCTATCTTTCCTAGGGTATTAAGTAATTTTTTTACCTCTAGATTAGCTTTGTGCATCACAAGAATGTTTTAAAACTGTGCACTTTTGTTCGATCAACTAAAGTTTAGCTCTTTTTCTTTGGAATCTATATGATTTTTTGTCATGGTCTCGTTTTCTGTGCCAGTACACATAAAAAGAACTTATTCGATATATGAAACGAAACGAAAAGTAGTTATTAAAAAATATTGAAAAAAATCTGAAAGCTTCTGAATTTTATATTACACCCAAAGGGTTTTTTTAACGTTTTGTATGTGATCTTTATTTATTAAATGTCATGTTCTGCGTACTTAAACCATGAAATGCAATTCAACAGCAGTATCACAAAATATTTAAGAAGAACATATCTTTAGAATTTTCGAAACACAATCTCGCTCTCTGGATATATATATATATAGATTAGTTCATAATTAGCATTAATTTGTTTACACAATTTCTGTTTAAATTATAATTTATCTTAAAATTAATATTTTAAGTAGTTACTGTTTACTATAATTTATATATATAATATATTTATATTTAATACAGTGTTGCCATTGCTCGCTTTGAAATCCTTGAGTTTGTTAATCAAAAATTCGTTAAAGTTTTGCAGAATATGAAATAGATAATAAAACAAATTCCAAATTTGGGTTTCCACATGCCCATATTCGAGTGGAGGACTACGTTATTCAGAATTTGATGTCTCTGGATACCGTTATTTTTTCGCAGTGCGAGAAACATATATACATTCATGCAGATTCTTTATTATTTCATTTCTTATTAAATTTATTCTTATTCATTATTTAATTCTTAAATCATTTTCATGTCTCTCATTCTGTATGTGTACGCGTCTGCATCTGTATGTTTGTCAGAATTATTGTCTATGTGTTTATACCATCTTCATGTCTCTCAGAGTCATTTTGTTTTTATACTCAGTATTTGTTTGTGTACTCAGACTTTTGTGTCAATCATGTTGTTTTATATCATCTTCGTGTCTCTCTGAGACATTCTGCATGTTTTATATGTAGTATTTTAACCTTTGCTGAAACGTTTGGTTTGTGTAATGCACCGCAAATAATATTCATCCGGTAAAAATAGTTTAATTTTGTAACGTCGGCACAAGAAATTAACATTTATCGGGCATAGATAATGATACTTTTTTAATCAGAAACGTCATCGAAAGTTAAGAGCATTTTATTTTTTGAAGCCCTAAGACATGACACGTCGTCTTATGATTTAGTTGCGAATTTAAGAGGTATAATTTCTTATAACGAAATGAAGCATTAAAGAATACTGTACTTTTTAATTACCGTATACTCCGTATGAGGAGCACCTGCTGTTTCAAACTACATTTAAAAAAAAAAAAATTAGGTATATTCGCCGTATAACGCGCACCCTTTTTGTTTCGAAGAAACTTGAAAGATACATGTGAGATGGTGTTATCTTTTGAAGTCGTTCATTCTAAGATTTTTTGCAGGCTTTCGATCAATGGTATATTGAATTAACCACCGATAAGGGGAACAATGCGTGTGTGGAGGAAATGCTTGAGGGAAAAAATAATTCTGAAAAGAAGGTGGTCCGTCAATTAAATCTGATATTTTGTATTAAAAGTGCGCGTTGTGCTTCGAAATATGCGGTATATTTTTACACTTTTCAATGGTACTAACGTTATTAATAGAACATATGTGGTCGAAGTGCAGGGAATTCAGTGCAATGATTCATTGCGAAAAGCATCTACACCTTTTGTGAAATTGGTTGTTTTTTGAAAACTTAAAAAGTATAATTAAAGTAATTAATAAAATATGCTTTTAATTCCTTATGTTATGTATCGCAGCTGCTGACGTTTTTTCTAACTCTCTGATTTGTGCACTAGCTGAAAAATAAATAAATAAATAAATGAAAACAAAAGAGATCTAGCTTGCTTCACGTGGATCCTGCCTTTTGATGTTTATTTTTTCCGAGATTGCTGCAGTCATAACAGTTGCGAATTTCTTTTATCGATGTAACTCCTCTTGAAACGTTTCTGTTGTTTAGTAAGAATGGCAATATCTTGTAGGAATATAAGAAGCCATGCAGGTGTCCCTCTGCACCAAACAAGATATCATTTCTACTGTAAGAGTGTGAAACGAAAGGAAAACTCTCCAGGAAATTGCAACCAATTCTTTCCCTTTCAAAGTTCCAAATCTTCAGTCTTTCAAATCGGTATTTTAGGGACACCGAAGACAGCAGGATTTGGTAAATTCTGGCGCAGCCTCATTTTGGCCGTCTTTACCACATTTACTATTAGTTAAAACGATAGGATAGTTAACGAATTTTAATTCTAGAATATTTCAAAGTTAACGTGAAATACTCATAAGGTTGAAAAAAAATATTAACTAATCACGTTCGAAATAGAACACACGTACCTTTGCTGCAGCACTATTCCTGTAAGAAGTGGTAAAATGCTTCTTTTCGCATTTGCCATAGACTGTTCTTGGAGTCACTATGGCGAACTTAAATTGTCTGAAACTGAGTAACAGCCATCTTAATGAGAGAGAATAGCGAAAGCACAGGTTGAGAAAGCTTGCTAACATGACTGAATTATGAGAAAAATCAATTTCCTAACAAAGAAGCTCAAGCTTCTTGCTCAAAATACTATTCTGAAATACAATTTGAATTTCGCTATTTAGGATACTATCGTTTTATACAGTTGTTCTGCAAAGAATAGCTACACTAACATCTTTTGACAGTCAAATTTAATTATTTAAAGTTTCAGAAAATGAATCTGCGAATCTTTCAAACAGAGGGTTTGTGATGCATATTTGAAATTATTTCATTTTTGTAATGTGCATTTCATTCAACTCAAAATTAAAGTAAAAGTTAATTTGTGAATACCAGAACGCGATATTCATTTGAATATGCGTAATATGATTTTCAGTTGAAGGTTGTACTATACGTATTCAAATGAACGCATGAATTGAGCAGCAAGATAAATTCTAATAGACTAAATTCGATGTCATCTGACGCTGTATCGAATTAAAAATGAAAGGAATCCAATTTGTACCTTTATGCAAATTGTTTTCTAGTTAATTCAGCATTATGACAAATCTAAAGCAACTAGAAGATTATTCATTCAAGAACTCCATCCAAGTCTTTGCAGTGCCGAGACTATGTTGCATGTTTTAGCCAATAATGATTAAATCGTAACTATAATTTTTGTAATTATAAATCTATTTGTTTCAGTATACAAAGTATTCATAACTCCGTGAAATTTTGAAAATTTCATGTGAAATAAACTGCGGCTTTGATCACGGTAACTTCTGGTGATAAAGGAATGCATTCTCCAAGTTGTTTAGTGAAAGGCTTGAGTGCATTATTGTCTCAAGGTCTACTGATAGAAGACGTTCGGTAAATATGTACAATCATTTTGTGGCTGGGAATGATGAAAAATATCAAACTCACTGTGCAGCGCCGATTGCTAACAGGATTCGAGGAAGAGAGGATCTGTTTTTAACAATATTAGTTAGTGGCATACGAAATTATCCCATTTCTTCATGACAATGATCGGTTTAAAAAGATGACAATACCTTTATGCAAATTGGCAACGCAAAATAGAAGGTTGCCCTAGCATAAACGTATTCAAGTCGGTTATTGTTCTCTAAGAGAGAAACTTTCAGAAAGTTGCCTCGGCATAAAGATAACCGCGCCCATTTGAAGACTACTTTTGATCTTTAAAAAAGCGATCTTCACAAGAATAGGGGCATTTTTAATCAGAGCATGGCTTTGTAAATAAGATTTTCAGTCTTCTTAATATTATGAGCAGAAAAATGAAACCTTACTAATATAGCTTTTAGCTTGAAGATCGCAACCTTCATAAAATATAAGCACATTTATGTCTGGAGCGATATCTTCTGTAGATTTCTGTCTTGGAAAAGTGGCCTGCTTTGATGAAATTCTGGCAACTTTATGACAGTGTCCTTTATGAAGCATTTTCAAAGTTCCAGTATAAATTCTGTTTTTGCACAGCTCATAAGTTGAGACATGTGTCTTTTTTTGGGAAGGAATATCAAGGATATTTTCTTTGTATTTCTTCTGCTTGCTAATTCTAACCTTTTCAACCACATCACTGATGCTGTGGGGACTATAAAAGATATCCTGTGGTGGTAAGCCAAGTTGGTAAACAGCAGCAATGATAGCCTGGCAGTTGAAGATATGTTCTGGCGTTGATTGGGTTTGTGGGCAATTTATACATTCCGGGTAAGATCTTGAGTTATCCCCTGGAGATATCTTCATAGCATTAAAATGGCCTGTACGAAGTCTTGTCACTGCAGACGAGAGGCCTCTTGGGCAGTCAAGGTTCGGAATTAGTGACTTTCTAAAATGTGTAGCAAAAAGTTTGCGTTTTGCAACTGCGTTTGCAGCTCCGTTTTGACAGCAGCTGGTCAGTATTTTGCAAACGGACAAGAGTGAAGCATTTTTCATTATACTGGGATTCTGATAAATGTAACACCACTTACTAGCACACACTGATAAGTATGGGAGAAAGTGTTTTATCGCGTAGATATCTATTATAACAGAACAAGTTGAGCTTTTGCGAAATGCATAAAAATTACTTGTAAATTTACATCTCTTTCCAAATATTAAAATTTTATATTGCTTGTATAGTTTGTTTAGCTGAAATGTTTCGCTGAATTATGAATATGTATTATAAATTTGCGTATTTAAATTTTCATGTTTCGTTATTATAGACGTACATGTACCTGAATTATAGATGTTCAGAATCTGTTAAATTATGCTCATAGTTTAGACGATGGAGGGTAGTTATCACATTAGTCATTTTTTTTACTTTTCTAATAGACTTATTCTCTAATAGACTGTTATTCTATACAAAACTTCAGCTAAAACATGAAATAATTTTCACTATTTATAAGTAGATTTCAATAGATCCGGTTGTAAGTACACGAATGGTGGAGGGTTTTTTTTTTTTTTTTTTGACTGATAAAACACAATATTCTTAGCAAATCTGTAATACTAGTTTTAAATTTCTTTAATAGAATACTTTTAGAAACTTTGCTAAACTAATGTTCTTGATTTTGTGTTAAAGGAACTTCGTCCTGAAAATAAGGTTTTTTTTTCTATTTTAAGTAAGAGGATGGATGTAAGGAAATAAATAACGGCCGAGGCTCTAGTAAGAAAATAAAGATCAGATAATTCTTTATTATGATACAAGTCACGAACACATAACAGTATCTTTCCTTAACATCAAAAGAAACATCATCTTCAATGCCCTTCTTATCTCACTCTAAACGATTCTTCTTTACATTGTTGTCATCCGTTGTTGTGTACACTAGTTGATATTGTTAACCTTCTTGAATATTACTTGGCTAAATCTTAGCATCATCTTTTGACAATGGTGGGTAAATTGTAGTATAGACTCGAATGATAGAGCCATTTTTTTACAATTTTTTATTCTTTCCCTGCTGCATATTGACTTGTTTAAACAATTTTTAACGTAATTAATTATTTTTTTTCTCACAGAATATGGTATATCTCCTTTAATAAAAAAAAATAAATATATTTCAATGAATCTCAAATTTCTTTCTTAAAAAAATAATCATAATATATCGCTATATCAAGGAATACTTCATCCTTTCTTCGCGAATATTTATTCCTAGTGCGTAAAATCGTACTAAAGAAAATAATGTGGGGAATATAGATAGCATATTTTAAAAGGTGATGACAATAAAAATTAGTCGATTATTTTCGTTGCTATTTCACTCATATCTTTCTGACTATGTTTGAAAGATTCAGTTGCGACTTCATTAGCTCCGCCCTTACTGGGTAGTTAAAATCGCGGAATATTGACAGGTCGTCTTGGATTCGAACTCAGGCAAACAGACTGGCTGCATGGTTTGCTTTAGTGGATTTTCCTTCGTGTAGTGAATGTGTATTTTCCTTTAGAAAGTCCTCCACGGAGGTATCCTTTACCTGACACATATAGCCAGCCTCTTGTGCTTTTCCATATTCAGATAACCTAGGATATAATTTAACCAATTTCATTGATGTATCTTTTCAGAAAATACAAACTTTTGTTCAGCTTGATCGTCTGAATGAACAACTTATATTTTCGTTCAGAATCTAACAATAACAAAATCATTCACATCTGTTCATTTCATTAAAATTCCAACAATTTTCTTTATTTATAGCAAAATTTAACCAGTCTGCGTTTTATATTCATTATACATGGTTTTAAATCTATATTAATATATAAATATTATTTTATATGAAATCAAAATAATTATGCCTTTATTACACCGAACTTATTCATAGGGATATTTGATCCCCAGGATCATGTATCACTAGAAGAGTGGCATCAACTACCACCGCCGTGATTTTTAAACAAGCACCCGTTTTAAATTGTCAGTAAACAAAGCCAGTTGCTGTAAAATGATATTAATGCAATAAATTCTATATTTTAAAAAATGAACAATTCAATTTTCTATGCAGTGTTAAGTTATGCTTTTCCATATTTTCTATTTTAAAATAATAAACAATTATATTTCTATGTAACATAAAATTATGCTTTTAATATATTTGCGTTTAAAATTGTTGAACTTGCCACGTTTATAAAATCACTTCTCATGCTAACATAAAATGGTTTAAAATAATTGTGTTGCGAAGTTTTGTAAAAAAGTATAACATCAGATATGTTACCAAATATGCAAAATCTTTCTTAGACAATCATCCCCCTCCATTCCGCAATTCAAAAAGTACATATACGTTTATTTAAATTTAGATTCTTTTTAAATGAGTTTCATAAATTAAACAAGGAAAAGTATTGGAAATGTTGATAAATACGGCACTTGAGTAAAAGTAGTTTTATTTTAAATATTCATAAAATCAAACTAAATCCTTAACAAGTAAATAAAAGGCTGAACGGATTTCCCTTCTAAAATTATGAAATTTCTCCCTAAGGGGATTCTCCCTCCATTTGAGAACCCCTGACTTCGTGTGACAAGTTCGTTTAGACAATAACTCATTGATTCGAATCACTGATGACATAACTGCATACACTATTTCAATATAATTATTTACTGTTTTAACATACATAATATTATACGTTATTTTATTTTTTATGCACTTATTTCAGTGTAATTTTAATTGTCGCATTTATATACATTATTTCTACACTCTTAAACATAGTAATATATTTAGACTTTATGTGATAGTTTCGCTAATCTTGTAGCTCGATATTTCTAATAACTAATAATTTATTACCTTACAAGGATGATTTAACTATTTATTAGATATTCTGTATCAGATACAGAATTTGTTACACACTTTATTTATAATGCGTTGTTTATATTTACTCCACACATTATTTGAATATAATTTCAGTTATTACATTTGCACACGTTATTTCGAATTCACTAGCAAGTCGAATAATATATCTAGATTTTATGTGATCAATTTCGCCTAGATGATCAGTCTTTGTTTCTGATCACTATGAAACTGAAATCATCTACTCTAACATATGCGTAATAATGAATCTTTCTTAAATATTATTTAGTGCATAATATGTAACTCCTCAGAAAGCAAAGTTTCTGTTTATTAATCTTAGCTATTAAGGTTGCTACCTGCGATCCTAAATAAATTAATCGTGTTTATTGACTATCCCCCTTAATGTGAACCTTTATTGGAAATTTTTTATTCTCATCTTTTTTTTTTTTTTGCTTCAAAAAATAAACTTATTTTTAGATCTTATCTTTCAAGCTATGGGAGGCATACTTCTTATTTCTGTTTTGTTTTCATACTAAATACTGGCTAGTTTTGATTAGAAAAATCTTCTACGAAGGGCATCATTCCGTTAGGCGGAGAGCTCTCAAATACTTTCTTGTTTTCAGTTAAACTAGCAAATAAACTCCCTATTCTGCTGTGAGATTCCCATTTTAAAACTGATTCGTATTAAATTTTTGTATGTTAATAGTTTTTTGCTCTGAAGAAGACTGGCCTAACTAATCGCCCTCGAAATTCATAGAATTTTGTTCAAAAGCTACTCCAAATTGGGATTCAGCTTAATTTTAGAAACTGCTTTGTTTGTTGCATGAATTAGCATAAGTATTTTATATACTGATTGCAAAATATTTTACGAGAAACATTTTACTTAAATTACATTTGCCACTAGTTTTACAATATATTTGATGAAATATTTGATTAAGTATTTTTTATTTTTAGCCCAAAATGGTATTAGTCCAGAATAATGTTGTCGCCCTGCATTATATTTAAAGAAATTAAATAATGAAGAATCTGCGTGAATGTTTGTATGTTTCTTGCATTGTGAGGAAACAACGGTACATCAAACAATCCATCAAATTCTGAATAACATAGTCCTCTACTCCGAATATAGGCACCTATTTTGAATTTTGAATTTGTTTTATTATCTATTTGATACTTTGAAAAACGTTAACGAATTTCTGATTAAAAAAACTCAACAACTTCAAAGCGAGCAGTGGTAACACTGTACGGAATAAAACATTTTTTTCCCTCAGCTCGCGAGGTTGTCTATGGAAATTCTAAATATATGCGGTTTTTAAATATTTTTGTCCAAAGGGGCTTTAGCCCAAGTGCTCTCGAAACGTGAATGTGTGTGTAAAAGAAACACTCCTTTGGGCGTAATATAAAATCTGAAAGAGATCTTTGAGATTTAAAATTTTTTTTAAATTATAAATAAATATTGGGTGCCTATTAAGTATACCATTTAATTTATCAATAGAAGTTAATTACTTTTCTTTCAACATTTATTTTATACCTGTTACTATAAAGAAATTAAGCTTTAATAACTTCTTTTTGTTTGTGCATTAGCAAATTAATTTCAAATTTGAAAAAAATTCAAACATAGTAGCTATATCAATAAAATTTTATATATATTAAATTTTTACAATAATGTTTTAATTGCTTAATTCAGTATTCATTTGAGGATAATTAGCCTTTAAATTGTATTTTTTTAAGTTTGTCGCATTTATTTTTCATATACTTGTTATTAATTTTTAAAATTTAAAATATTTCTTGAATTCTTACTTCTTTTGTATACTCTTTTATTTAATTCTGGAGGAATATTTCTAAAATTTCTTTGAAATTAGAAAACGTTTCTGAGAATAGGAGATTGTCATGAATATTTATTTTGGTTTTAATGCATGCACATTTAATGTTTAGCATTATATTCTAAAATTAATTTCGACTATTTTTCTGTGTTTTTATTTTATATTTATTCATTCCCTTCTTCCTCTTCTTTCTTCCCTTTTTTCTTTATTATATCGATACCACCTTTTTTTAGTCCTTTTGAATTTTCAGTATACATACTATATATTCTAACTATGAAAAGAAATAAATTATTTCTGGTGTGTATAGATCGATATCATATAATACTGAGTCGCCCAATCGGCTTATAGACGGCCGCTGTAGCGTATCTTTTTATTCGTTAGAAAGAGAAAAGTTGAAAGGTCTTGAACCTAACTGCGCCCCCTGTCGGGATAGATGGTAAACGTAAGGGAATATTTTTTCGTTAAGCAGTCAATTGGTTTGTGATTGACTTTTGTGATAAACTGTGGAATAAATAACATTTAAATTAAACTGGAGAATAAAATACATTTACATTACATCAAATTACTCTTAAGTTGCTTGCAGTCTTTTTAAAACTAATTATAAATTGGTATAAATTATTACAAAATGTAGTTTATGGGTAACTGCTTTCATAACTGTTCAAATAATTACAAATGATTTTGAATTTAAATTTTGATTTAAAATTTGAATACTATAATAAAAGTGGCTTTTCGAATTTACAGCATATATACTTTTTAAATATTTAAAATGAATGAATAAATATTTGCATTTTATTTTGAATTAGTTTAAATTGGTGCAACAAACTAGGATTTATACATTTCTGCTTTAGCACATGCCTTCCTTCCCAGGGCATTAACCCTTTCCGCAGATTTCCTATATATATTTTTTCTTCTGAGAATGGTCATTAGTAATTCAAAAGTAGTTTTGTAGGAAAAATAATTATGATTGCTATAGGCATACTTTTATTAACAGAGATATTAATTATATACCTAATTTAATTAATTTCATTTAGCACTGAAGACAATTTATACATTTTTATCTTTTATTAATATGTAACGTCCAATCTTTTCCTGTAAAGTTGTTTTTTCTGTTATTACACCATCTTTCAGGCAAAAATGTTTTCGAATTTTGGTAATTAATTAAATATGCCTAAAAGTTACAATGATAGTTATTTAGTTGAGCAGGATTGTTTCAAAACTACATTTATTTTAAGAAATAAAACATTGTACTAGCTGGGGAACTCACTGTATCATGCCAAATGAATGGATATCTAGATAACAGTTTGGACTTTACTAATTATAAATTGTACGAGCTACTTATTCAGGCTTAAGCAATTACAAAGAATAAAAAAAAATATAAAAAAAGCCTTCATAGATAAGTTTTATTGGTTTGTAATTTTATGAAATGTAGACTATTTAGTTTACTTCAACTTCCTCTATAAGCAGAGTTATTATTACTTTCTTTTGTAGTTTTATGCAAGTAAATTTTCAGTTCATTTATGTTCGTTCATAAGCTTTCCTTCGTATTAATTTAGTACAGAATTGTTTTGCTGTGTCATTTCATTTTAAAGCTGTTGTGGAATTCAGGAAGAAACTTAGTGATCTTAAAATTTGTAATTTTAAAGTCTATGACCACAACTAAAACAGAAATTTGATTGCAAACTGGGATGAACAGTTTTCGGTCACCCGAAACAAAATCCCTAGATAACCTTTATTTAAAGTCAAGATGAAGCTCAGGCAAACAGCTGTCGTAGGTTTTTTTTTTCTCAAATAAGAAACTCATTCAGTCCCGAGTGGCTAAGAGCGTTGAATGCTAGGAGTTCGACGGAAGTTCGATCCCAGACGAACAGGCTAGCTGTATGATTGGTTTTCATGGCTTCACTCGCATGTAACATGAACACGATTTAGCTTTCCGTAGGAAAAGCCTCACGAAAGCATCTCTTCCTTTAGGCAGAATGGATGTTAGGAGGTGTACCTTACAGTAGAAAATTCTTTGCTGCATATTTTTCTATAACGAAATTTTTGTATTAGTTATTGTTTATTAATTAGCAAACTTATAATTGCGTATGGGTTTTAAAACATCTGGCATGTGTACTGCGAGCGACCGTGTCTCAATTCGACTGGAAATTATAAATATTGATGTAAAAACTTTTATTAATAATGCCTTTTTGATTCATGCTATATTTCAAACTTTTATCTTTTCTCTCGAGGGGGGGGGTTAAATTTTTCTTGGGTTTTTCGGAACTTGTGCATTTCGGATGACATTTCAGCAACTGTAACCACAAAACGTATTTAACACCACCTCCTTTTATCTAAAGGAGGAGAGGGAAGGGGAGGTGATGGTTCGAAATCTCCAACTCTGACGAATTTTGATTATCGTAGATATTTCGTGAGTCGACGCTACAGCGATAATCCTTTTCTAAAGCTTCCAAACGATCTCATTTGCATCGAACTCTACTTCGAAACTTCTCCTCCCCCTTTTTCGGACAAAAAAAAGAAGAAAACTTTTCCTATAAGAACAGAGGAAAAACCTATTAAAAATTTCTCCCTTTCGATATCCCCTCCACCCCCCGCGTAGGGGGCGGTACTCGGGCTTGTGTTTTAAGTTATGTGCCGAAGGGGTGTCGCATTAAGCAGAAGCTCCCGAGCGCTGCATTTTAGCCGTTGCCATTAACATAAAAGTTTGAGAGCCAATGTCGCCAAAAACTGACTTCATTCCTTTGCATGCCATTTATATTTTAGGCGATAAACAGTAGCAGTGTTTCTTCTTCGCTTTTAATTTTTTTCCTAACTTTTTGGGGGGCTGTTTATCTCTCAATGGAGTATCTCGCATCTGCATTCGTTAAGTGCGTTGCAGCTAATGGACGGCCATCTATTCTGAAGTTCACGAAGGGTTGCTGTTTTTTTTGGCCCTTAAAAGTAAATTGCGGTCGCTGTGTTTGGCGGATTTTTCGAATATCGCGCCAAAACGAATACGATAGATTGCGGTTGTGGGTGTGTTATGTCGATATAGTATCAAGGAATAACGAATAATTAAAATTAAATAATGTGTAAAGGGATCAAGCGTTATTAAATTAAATTAAATTAATAATGAAGAATATTGGATCTCACCTTATCTGGAGCTCACTCCGGCTTGAATTATGATTTCGTGCAAAAACTGAAAATTTTCGTAATCGGGGTTCGTCTGAATTTCAATGTCTTCTTTAACTGAAGCTTCTCCAGACCCTGGCAGAGCTTGATTTAAACAACGGATGTCCTGATTTAAGTTAGAACAAATGGGATATTTGCCCCGAAATATTTACCTAAAATATTTTGTCCAGCTCATACTTAAAGCAATTTTTAAATCCATTTCTCTAATTTTTACTTGCTATACTTTGCTGTAGCCTCTTACTTTAAAATGGCTTGTTGAAGACCTTTCGATAATAACGCGTGTCGTTCACACTTATTCTTTGTACTTCAATTGAGACTATATTTCAAATCAGCCGTCTTTTGTCCACTTTCCACAAAGGGATAAATGCTAATGAAAAAAAGTGGAAAAAAAAATTAAACTCGACCACCTGTTGCAGCTCTCATTACCCGGGCTACGAGGCAAGCTGACCATAATAATAGAGCTGTTTATTTCCTCTTAAAAATGTAACCATTTTGTCTCCTTCTCATTAGAAATGAAATTTACTTTCTAAAAGCGAGCACTACGGAAGTCACTATATCGCGTAATTGTATATTATAATAAAAAGCTATATTAATTAAGCATTTTTTTTCTAACTAATGTAATTCGTGACTGTTCAGTTTTCTTTTGAAATACTCGAGAGTAATATTTACTAGGAATGATTTAATGTTATAAATTTCTTTCGCAAAAGTAAACATGAAAGCTAGTTTCGAGAATTTGATTTTTCTTTTTAAAAATCCATCTGGTCTTTTGAATGATTTAAATTCACGTTTTTTTTTTAATTTATATATTTCGTTTACTTCATAATAATGATTAAGATAAATTAAATTTTTATAACATTCTCGGGTATTTCGTTGTATTTTATAGTAAATGCGTAAAAGTATTTAATTATTATTACTTAATTGGATAAATTTTTCCTTTGCTCGTGAAAACCATAGAAAATTAGGGAAAATAAAAACTGAGTTTCGTTGGGAATCTTCTATACGTTATATTATTCTAGTATTTTTTCGTAGCCTTTTGTTTTAAATATATTTCTCAGGCTTTCAAATCCTTTTACTGTTTCTTATTTTCAGTAACTAGAGCATAAATCAATATATATTTTGAAGAATTTTATTTTGTTTCAAAATTATAAAGACCATAAAACGGCCGAAACCGACATATCTATATGAACGTTTAAATAATGTAATGAAAAAATTTACATTTTCATCATTTTATAGGAAAATACTATTTGTCGCTTTGTGTGGGGGAAATATTTATTGCAAGCCTCATTCGCAAACGATGCGGTAATGATAAAAAATGCACAGATACGTCCTGAATAATTATGTCTTTTCTTTGTAATGTAAGTGCAGAAGTCTCCAGAAGTTGTTAATTTAAATAATAACATCAATTTTTTCAATCATTTGGCTTCTCCATTTTTAGCAATTCATTTTAAATATAAGATTTTATGTTCCGTATCTTTGATTTCTTAAATTTGTGGACCTATCGTAAATACTTAGCTTAAATTTCTTTCGGGTATTTAAGTGAAGTCTGCATATCACGATCAGAACTTGAAGCGTTTAATTGTAATTAGATGTTCTCAGACTGCATTTTTTAAAATAACTCTTTGAGCGGAAATGGTTCTTGTAATCATTTGTTTCAAGGAAAAATGTTACAAATTAGTCAAAAATCATATAAATTAAGTATAATTGAATTAAAAATCCAGAGTAATCGCAGTTGCTTAATGACATTTTTAGAGATTAAATTTTGGAGGGGTGCTATATAAATGAAATCATTACTGAAAGAGTATGCGTGTGCTGGCTGCCGATGTTTCCAAAAGGAAATGTAGCAAAGAAGTATGTAGAATTTTCTTCTCTATAATAGCTATTCGTTTCTTCTAGATGGCAACGGAAAATAAATGATAAAGAAAAATAATTAGTAATGATCTAGTGGTAGCTGAATTTAATCATATAAACAATTAAATATGGATTCATGTTAGCGCACAATTTTAAAAATAGTACTAATTTAAAAAATTTTGTGTTTAGGTATGGAATAAAATTAATCAATTAAAATAGAATTAATTTTTCGTTCATAACAAAATGTCTGTGCACCTGTTAACAATATTTTCTTATTGATAAATTAAACATTATTCCAGTTTCTTAACATTTTTCTTTCCTTTATGTATTAATATTATTTTACTAAATTTTCTGCAGAGCAACTAGTTAATATTTTTCGAAATAATATTAATTATTACATTTATTATCATCAATTAGTTCTTCTGCTAGATGAAGTTCAGGTGAGTAAGGCGTAAAAAACACGCGAAAAAGGGCAGAATTGTTAGGAGCAAATAACCGCTAGATGGCTCTGCTTTTTTGACTCGTGGTTGCTGAAAAATGGTGGCATTCGGGTTTATATGAAAAAGAAAAAGACATGCGTTTTCACAGTTATATGTACGCACATATTTAACGAATAGCGAATTTTATATTCATAAACAGATCACTGAGATTGCTGGTACTCTGTTCCATCAAGAAAATAAAATAAAAATAATTAACGTATTGGCGAATTACGTAATAGTGATCTTCTATGTAGCTGAGTATTTTTTTAATGCAATCAAGATTTTGATCAATAGCCATCGATACTGATCTACGTAATGCTTTTCAAAATATTGTTTCTACGGCTTGTTTAAGTTCTATGGCTTAAAGTAAATAATATATCTTATATAATTGTAATTAGCTGATAAAATTTTCTAATGATATTTGTTGGTCTTAGCCCCCATTTGTAACGTTTGATTCGTCTTTATTCTGGGTCTAGGATGTATACTGTTTTTCATATTTGTCCAAATATTGCTTTATTGTTAACTATTTGAGCCTTTGTCAAGAGTATATGATTTCTGATGCTTTGCCACATGATTGAGATTTTTTAAGTAACTCTTAATGCTATAAAATTCTTTAACGCATATTTGAAATTACAAGACATAAGGCGATGTCATTTGAAAATTCCGTTATTTTCACCCTCCCCAACATACAATATGATCTGTATCTTAAGCAATTCTAATGCGAGAGTTTCATGTTATACAATGTTTCTCTTCTTAAATCATTGCTCATCCTTGCAGTATTTCATATTAAGCGTTCTGATTATCCCATTTTTCGCCCTTCAAATTGGAATGTTATTAGTTAAATCGATTTAGAAACAGGATGGCTTTGCCATTTAGTAAATTTAAAGCATATAGCAGTGATTTTTAATTTCTAAATAAGTTAATTCTTTTAAAACAAAGTAAAAATAGCGATTATATTGTGCAATTTATTTATTAACTTTTACTTGGCTTTTATAAATCAGATGAAAAAATTAAATTATTAGTAACAAAATATTTCTATATCTCTAGATGGAATTAAAGTTTTTTACAATTCCGCATTCTATTAAATACGTCGCTGTTTGATAGAACATAGGACTGTAATGTTGAGTAATCGAAATTTGTGTGATAAACATTCTACTTTCTTGTAACGAAAATGAATTTCTTTTACATCTCTCATAAAAAAGCGATACATCGCCAATAATAGCAACCCCATAAAATATCAGTGGGTGGGATGCGTGCGAATGAGAGCTAGATAAAAAGAAAAAAGAAAGAAAAAAGAATTTAAAAATGTAGAAAGGGGAGGCATAAGCAGGCTAAAAAGAAAAGAAATTGACGGGGGGAACAAGGGGGATGGAGATATGGATCTTTTGTAAAAGCTGCGCTAAGACAGGACACATTACATTATGCAAATTGGCAGCCAGAATCAACCAGCCTATAGCAGGCCATTTTTATGGGCTCCCAGTGTTCTATCCTCAGAGGATACTTATTAAAGTTTTTCGAAATTATTTCTGCCGGGAGAAAATACCGTAATATATGAGGGAGATAATTTAGAGTTTCCTTGGATGGTAGATTAACTTCCATTTTTTATGGCTTCCGGGGTATTTTATTTTTGCGCAGTATACAATTTTTCTTGGACTTTAATAAGCCTTTGGTGATAAATGTTTTAATGCTCTTATAATGAGAAAGTGTAGGAAATGATCCTCCTGAAATTGTCGTCTCCAGGGGTCGCTTCGGTTTGTAAAATAAATGTTAGGGGCCATGTAATGTTATTTTTTATTGTGTAATTTAATGTGTCATTAACTGTTTTCTTGTGAAATGCAGTTACAGTTAGAATTTTATGATTATTTTTATTTCTGTTTTCATAAAAAAAATGCAATTATTATGAAAGGGGAAAAAAGATGTGCAATGTTTTTGTATTTTTCCCGTTTAGGAACATCCAAACCTTGTTCACATGTACATTTTTGACAGCTAATTAATTTTTGTTGCATAATCTTAAATCTAGTAATAATAATAATAATAATAATGAAAGAAAAGATAGATAAATCGGGGTTGTGACCTAGAAGTTGCTCAGGAATTCAGTTTTTAGGTTTTTAGGATAATCTTATTACCTACTTGGTAATCATAATTAGTTGTGAGTAACTATAATGCACATTTTCATTTGAAAATTCATTTTCATTCTTTTACTTAAATTTAGTTTCTAGAAAAATGGTTTTCCGAACAATGTGAGCCAGAGGTTGATCAAGAGCTAATTCTTGTTAGATCTCAAAAAGTTTTCAATTTTTTTTTGGCTACACAGTCCTAGATGTAAAACTAAGTAATCATAAATTAATTGTTCATAATTGCTAGCGAACTTGTTTTTATTACGCATTTTATAATCTAATTCCTGGAACAATGGTTCTCCTATGATGTTAAAGTTGATTATTTTTCTTTTGCTGTATAATTCTCTATTTATAATACTAAATAATAATTATTTAATAATTAATAATTTTCAGCGAATTTATTTTTACAATATATTTTTAAACTTAATTTCTGAAACAGCCGTTGCAAAATGGGAATCGTACTCTAAAAGTTAATCAGAAGGCAATTTTGGTGGATCGCCCCCCCCCAAATTTTTTTTTGTGCGTAATTTTATATATACTACTTAATAACCATTGAATAACTGTTAATAATTATAAAGTCCATTTGCAGTAGTTATATTATTTCTACTGCATATTTTAAAATCAGATTTCCAGATTAGTGTTTTCTCAAATGGGATTCATGCAAGTTGGTCAAGAAACAATTTTTGTTCAGTTGTAAAACGTTTTCGTTTTTTTTTTACTACAGGTGATATGGAATAATCGTTAATTAGTTCTTAATAATCATGAGCACACTTATTTTTACTACATGTTCTTAAATCTTATTTCTAGAGCAGTGTTGACCCCAAAGTTTGTCAGAAGCCACATTTCGGTGGATTGCAAAAATTGTTATCAGTTTTTTCCGTACATAATCCTCTATTGTTTAAAAAACATTAATTGTATGTTATTACTTATATGCGAATCCATTTTTATTAATTAATATTATCCCTAATTTTTAGAACAGTAGGATTTATGACTCAAAAATTGGTCAGGAGCCAATTTTTTGGTGAATCGCAAAAAGTTTTCAATATTTTTTTTATTATAGACATATAGTTTAATAGTCATTAATTAATTTTTAACAATTATGATTGGCCGTTTTGGTAATACATGCATTTTTACTACACATTCTTAAATCTAATTTCCAGAACCGTAGTTCGCAAAATGGGGGTCGTGACTCAGAATTTGGTCAGAAACCAATTTTTGGTTAATTGGAAAAAGTTTTCAATCTTTCATTTGCTACATAATCCTGTAAATAGTGTACAATAATCACTAAAGAGTTTTTATGATCTATTATTGCATTACTTTCTTCTAGAATTCTCTTTTATTCTTTTTTCTTTCTCTCTGTCTTTTTCCTTTACGTTTCTTTTCTACTCGAAGTCTGTGATTAATCGTTTAAAAAAATTAGGGATCGCTATGCTGAAACATTTAACGAGCACTCTTGAATGGCGTCAAATAAATATCATGTAAACGTATGAACATATTATTTACTATATTGTTCTAATATAACATGATCTCGCAAATAATACAATTTTTGCATATTTGAAGACACATTTTTTTTTCCTCCAAAGCCTCCTCTTTTTTTTTTTTTTCAAAAATAAGTAAATAAGCGAGAAAATTGCTTCCTGTGGAACTTCAGATTACTGTCTAGCACCTCAACTAATATATAAAATAAAGAAATATTTTAACAATAAAATTGTAAAGCATCACAAAATTAAAAATAATGAATGATTCCGTATATTAAGTATTAAATAATATGGAATTAGAAAATGTGTCGCTGAGACAACAAGCTGCAGCTGTTCCTGTAAATTATCAGATGGGTATTTTATAGATTAAATATATTTTCAATTGTATCAATTATTTATATTATTAGAAAAGTATAACGAAGATTCATTTTATTAAGTAATGTGTATATTGCTTTTGAATTGCTGAATTTCTTAATCGACAAGAGTCTGATTAAATTTCAAAGATAAATTAAAGATCTTATGCTTTGCCGAATGACAGCACATTGGGAATGACTGTGTGCGAGTACGCACTTAAGATGTATTGAAAGTGTATTTCGTGTAAGCACGCAGCCATTTCCTTGTCGGTTTCAGCCATATAGTTTTTCATCATTTTGCACGTGATGTGTTGGAGCAACTCAACGTTGGAAGTGAAATGTATAAAAGTTTTTGCTGCATTATCTTATATATATTTGTTGAGTATCAAAGGCCAGTCGCTATACCGTAAATTATTGTCAACGCTCGGTAACTTTTTTGAATATGTGAGGAACCCTATTACCTTTTTATGTTGTTTAATTCAACGAAAAAATAAATCGAAAAGAAGTAAATCTTACCTGTGTAAAAAGAGAAACAGACGATCCGGATAATTGGAGTTCCGGATATATGGAATCCTGCTGATCCGCATTCTACTGTAATTACTATGCTAAAAAATTTCATATCCTGTTTTAAATAATTCACAAAATGCATAGCATTTATACTTTTTGTAGTTTTACATCAAATTGTTTTTCTGTAATGTATTTATTGTCTGCAATTTCCAGTTCTTATTCTTTCCATATTCATGGGCTGTAATGAGATTTTAACTATCCACTGAATAATACTCAGGTACAATAAATGGAAGCATTTATTTTAATGCGAATGCATATTTAAGAACTAGCCATGAACAAGTATTAAACCTTTAATGGAAATAGTACTTAACTGGCTATTTAGCATTCAGGAAACTTAACAGCATCGTGCCAGTTTCGAATTAAAATCTCCTAGCAGTTAAAAAGAAACAAACTATAACTAGTGAAGCCATTTAACCTCAAATTACTACCAGAGAAGCGTTGGAAAAGTAATACTTTCGTGCTTTCGTTTAATATCAGAATCTCCTTTAGATGCTAATAACAAGAAAAATAATACACTAAACGTGTTTAACATTCAACAAGCAAAAGAAGCCCAGAATCATAATGTGTCCTCACAATGCTGTTATCGGGTCGTTGTGCCTTGTTAAGAAAGGCGTTTAATATTGCTGTCGGGCCCTTTTTTAAACGTTGAGGAAGTCATTAAGGGTTAAATCGCTTATTCATATGAAGACCCCGACTATTTATCAACATTTTTTTAATGCAAAGAAAAGAGGGATGCTGGAATACGTAAATGCTGCTAAGTTCTGGTGGGGTACCGTACTTGCTGTTCCTGCTTGTCCTGGAGCATTTAGTTTAATGTCATAGGGCATTTGATGTAATTGGGCTTTTCTAAATGAATGAAAAATGCCTTACCTTAATGGACTTCTCCCTTTTTTTGTGTATGTTTTATGAATTTGGTTCTGGTATCTTCTCGCAGTATTATAAGAATCAGTTTTTTGACGCGTTTGTTCAATGTGTTAAGCTTAAAAAAATTCTTCACCGCCTTCTTTTTTGAGCTAACGATTTATGATCGAAAGTGAAAAGCTGCGATATTAAAGGTTTTCCTAAAGATAATTTTATTTTTACTCCTGTGGAATTTTTTTTTATGAAAACATGAAGATGTAGGTGTTTAACTTCATGACCAGTTTTTGTTAATTAATTGTGTTAGTTATTGCGGGTAATTTTCTATTTAGAAGTTAAAAGATAAACCTGATGGAAATGTAGTTTACATTTCAAGAACGAAGTCATAAAGTGGGCCGATTTCGAACCCTAAAAGCTGGTGTAACTTTTCCTTCTTTACAGAACTTAACTATTATTGACCGAACGTTAGCCTAATAGATAACATAAAGAATAAATTTTCACATGTTTTCTACGTAACATATATTAGATACTGTATTCTACCAGTAATATGAACTAAAAAAAAAGAAATATTGCAAGAAATTTCATTTACAATATCGTAGTACTGATTAATCGATACCAATTTAACGAGTAAGATATCGATTCCAATTTATCGATTTATTGAAACTGGTACTTAATCGATATTTAAAAACCGACAAATTGGTATATAAAACCTTTGTCCTGAAAGCTCGGTGAATGTGTCTATAGTTACAATGGATTGCTGTCTTACATAAAACACTCTTTACTATCTTTCGAAGCAATCCCCGTTGGTGTTAATGCACATATGGGAACGGCTGTACAAGTCCTGGAAACTCCTGGTGGTTCAGCTGGGTCGTAACATTACGTTAGATGTCCAAAAACCTGTGACCCTTCAAGGCTGGTTTAAATTTGGGCAACAAGAAAAAGTCCGGCGGGAAATAGATCTGGGGAGTAGAGTTGGTGATACAGGGATACAACTGTCCTGTTAGCGAGGGACTGCTGCATCACAAAAGCAGTGTTGCACAAAAGTTGCCATCCTTGGCGTACTGGGGCTTATCCACTTGGTTCGTTGCAACAGACGTTTCGATATTTCCACTCACATAACGGCCTTGGTGCTCTCATTCGCAAGAATTCTTTATGGATAAGACCCTCGAGAGTCAAGGAACACCACGAGCGTTGTATTGATGCAGGATTGCTCACTTCGTACCTTCTTGCTTTTCGGCGACTCTGGACCCGCCACTCCTTACTCTGACGCTTACCTTCGGAGTCGTGCCTCAGGGCCTAGGTATCGTCAGCCGTGGCAGTAGTTTTTAGGAAATTTGGGTTTCGATCCAGCATGTCAATGAGATTTCCTTATCAAGCCGTAATTGCATTTACTCCGGCGTCAAAGGGTCGGGAGCAAATCTTGCGTTTATCCAGTGCGTTTATCGTGTGCGTCACTATAAGCACAAATAAGATATTTTTGATGAGAACCATTCAACCTTGCTTTATTACATACTTATTATTACTTATATAATTGTTATTCATGTTAGACATCTTACGAAATTGTGATAGATATGTGAATATTTTATAGTGATAAATTATATGTAGTAGTTTAGTACGTACACATATTTTATGTATATTTTATTCATTACATACCTAACCTTCCCTTACATTTTTCGATATTTATAGGCTGTTTCCTTCGCTTCGAATTTTCAAAAGTGTTTTAAATTTTCAGAAACTTTGCAGTATATTACTGACGAAAATTTGCTAGTTAATATATTTATTCAGTTCAGACCCGCGTTGTTTCAGGGTTGAAATTGTGAAAATACTAACGCATTTTAATAAAGTACAGAAAACTTTCAATTGTTTCAATTGTTAAATTTCCTAATGAATAATAATTTACTGTTCGGTCGGTTTCAGCGTTTATATTTGTTGTGCATTATGCCGATTTCTTTTCCTGGAAAAAATTCAAAAATTTAAAAGAGGTAATGAATTAAATTCTGTAATTTTAATCAACTTAACTCTATAATTATTAATGATAGTAAGCTTATGCATTTCCCCCGTAGAAATGAAAAGAATAATTTTTAATTATTTTCGCAATAAAATTAATATTAATTGTAAACTTCAACAGATGCAGTTATTTTTTTTTTCGGATTTATTAGTACGCATGGCTTTAATTTTGAAAGCAGCTTAAATGAATTCATGTTTATTTTGATGACTTAGAAATAAATTTATATTTTAACCGAAATTTTGGTAAGATCTGCTAGAAAAATATTTATATTTTTATTTTTTCGAGGTAGATTCCAACTCAGCTAACTATTGAATTAACCTATTTATAGGATTGCTCAAGGAAGAGAATGAGCACTTCTAGAAGCTTTAAGAAAACTCGCTTATATATCTTTGAAAACGCATCTTCTGAAAACTTTCAGAATATCATCGAGATGCTAAAAAAAATCACAAAGTGGTCGCCAGTTTGGCGACAAACATTATCACCAACCTAAAAGATCTACAATGTAATATAAAAAATTCAAACCCACTAAGAATTTGAGGTTTTTAATTTAATATTAAACTAAATACAAATAAATAAATGCACTATTGTTATCCAAAATTTACATAATTAAATAAATAAATAAATAGATAAAAACTACCAGCACTTTCGCCCCCCCCCCAAAAAAAATCACACCCGCTCACACAAATTATAACTTTATTATATAATTAAGTTGCGACTGATATTTAAGTCTTAACATGCCTAGTTGGGTTCACTAATAATAATAATAATAATAATAACGAATTTTATTTATGTTTTAAGTTTCATAGTAATAATTCGTCTATTTCCACTTCTGCTTGAGTGTGCCTGGTTGGTAAAAATAATTTGTTTCAGAAGTTTTAATTATTTTTATTTATATAATAATATTTTTTTTGCTGTTTATTGCTTTATTTTTTATTAAATAAAATTTCTATAATTAATTTATTTGCACTCTTTATAGTAAATGAACACTGAAATTCAAAATAAAATTACTTAGTAATTATTTGTTACATTATTGACATTAGATTGCGAATGTGAATTAGGAATAAATTCATTTGATGGAGTATAAGAGCTAGATTAAATAAGAGTGCTTTGAAATGCAAACGGGTCCACATGTCGGGATCCAAAAAATCGACTAATCTACAGTCAAATATCTAGTGTGTGCTAAATTTCCGTTTGATTTTTTTTTCATATTCTAAAACAAGTATAATTAAAGTATTGTTTTTAACTGTGTATGGCAGGGATGGGCAAACGTTTTCGTTCGCGGGCCAAAAATCGAAAAAAAAAAGTTCGGCGGGCCAAGGTAAATTTTTCTAAAATTTTTAAAACATATACAAGTATTACAATTTAAATATGTTAATGAGAAGAATGAAATTGCGCTTTCATTTTTAAAAGTTTCTTATATTGAGGTTCGAAGTGAGATGTACTGATTCTAAGGAACGAGGCTAACTGCTCATCTGTTACTCTACTTCTTAAATAATTCTTTCTAAGGTTCATTGTTGAAAACACTTGTTCACATATATAAGATGAAGCAAACATAGCACTGATTTTCTGGGCGTGAGATATTAAATTCGGGAAACTCACTTTCGATAATGATGTTATATTCTTTGAAGACTGCTACAGCTTCATTGCAGATGAGACACACTGGTTTATCTTTTACAACTGTAAAAAATATTTCTAGGTCCATTCATCATTAAAAGCATGGCATTCTGAATCAACTTTACGTTTTTTAGTAGACATTTTGGGGTTGAAATATTTTACGAATAACCCAAACAAGCACTAGCTACGCTATACTTTTAACAATTTCAAAACCACTATTCACAATGATGCTATATGTCCGCAATCTTTCCATACGCAATCAATAATACTAGAATTCGCGACAAAAGAAAAGACCGCTGGCTGGAGCTTAAAATGCGCAGTCTGCCAAATGTGAGGTCTGATTCACTTATATTGGATTCGCATACTTCTCCCCGAAAAACAGATAACGATTCTTAAGCCAATCTACAGCATAACTACCAAAGTACTTCCGCGTTTAACACTTTACCGATTGAAAGGTGTTTGTGCTTGCTATTTCCATCGATTTATGTTTTGTAATACAAAAATAGAGACAGTAAAAAGATCATCAATAATTTGAACAAAAGGAAACTAATATTTAAACAGAGTAGAAAAGGAGATGGAGATATAATATTTAAATATATATTTCTTTTAATTTACCTCGGACCGGTAAATTAAGATTCTATCCGCGGGCCGGATACAGTCTTCCAAGGGGCCGGATTTGGCCCACGGGCCGTAGTTTGCCCATCCCTGGTGTATGGTGTTAGTTTTTTTTTTTTATTGATTCAAGTTAAAAGTTAATACCGTATGTATTTTATACTAATATTGTTACGAATTTCACATTTATTTGGCTGTTTATTTAGAATTGTAATTAAAATTGCCTTTGTATTTCCCGTGCAACGCAGACTATTTTTGAAGAGAAAGCTACGTCAAAAAAAATAAAAATAAAAGAGCGCGTGCATTTAATGTTTAATAAATAAATGTCTCGTAATTATTGTTGCCATCCAGAAAAATCGAGATTGTTCTAGTGATAATTAAAAGGCTTATAAAAGCCGAATTGAAACACCTCATCTCAGTTGTAGTTGTAGTTGTAGTTGTAGTTGTTTAAAGCGAACTGCTGTTTGTTTACTTTATGCTGTAGCGATTTCGCTGTGAGATAGAATTATTTTATCTGTTTTGAATTGAGTTTTGCTAAACGTTTGAGATATTGTGATATCTCTGAAGAACTATTTCAGCATTTTAATTTATTTCTTGTGAAAAGAATAAATTTTTGTTAACTTTTTAACGAACTTGTGCATCCAATCCATAACGAACCCGTACGCACGCAACAATATAATACAAGGTATAGATTTTTTTTATTGATTCAAGTAATTTAAAATTTAATACCGTATGTATTTTATATCAGTATAATACAAGGTATATACTTTTGCTGTGTATGCAGTGCACAATACAGTACAGCGTATGATTAGAAGATATTTTTTCGTTATAACCGAAAGGTGACCTCTTTTTACATTTTTTGTTTTTGTTTTTGTTAAAATCATAACCTAACTGTAAATTAAATAGGAAAAACTTATTAATATGTACTATGTTGTTCATTTTATTATTTTACTATTTCACATCAGTGAAAAGTAGTATATGCTTTGATTTTAGAGAAGAAGAAATATGTTATGCCTTTCGTTTTAGTTTTAATTTAACAATAAAAATAAAAATAATGAAAATAAAATAAAAAGTAACAAATAGGTATAAAATAAAACGAGATTATATGTTTAGTTCTAGACCCACATAAATAAACTTTTAATTTTATTGTAAGGAATGCATTATGTATTTAGAAAAATAAAAGTGATTTCATTGCGTTATCTGGGAAAATGTGCTTTGTATTTCGTCTCATGGAAGTAAAAAGATACTATTTTTTGACTGCATAATCTTTTGTAAAAGAATTCACATTTAATTTACCTTTTAGGCATATATTCACATAACTTCACATCCAATTTATCATAAAGGAAAGCATGAAATGCCTCGTACTTACATTAAAATAAATATACATATTTAGCTCTCAGGGGCGAAAATGAGAAAAAGGTGTTTCGGATTATTGAATTAACCAAATGGGCTATAACCCCAGTTAATATGGATATATGAAATTCTACTCTACGTGAAATTTCCCCTTTCTTAATAATTATTTCTTTTTAATTAAATGCCAATGAAAAAAATTAATAATATTTTAACTTAATTTGGTTAACATGAACAATAATAAAAATGAATTAAGATATATTTTTTAAATATTTAATTGCATATATATTGCGTATATATTGCATATATACTATATATAAGAGCATTATTATTTATTTATTTATTTTTCATCACCACTAACAACCGTGTTAGAAAGAAATTCTAAACCAGGTGTTGTGACGGAATGCCTGAATTACCTGTCACGCTTCCGTTTTTCTTCTGCACGGGCTTTCACTCTTTTCGAACAATCTGCACTCCTTTCCCCTTTACCTGGCTAACCCATTCTCCTGGGGGAACTGCGCGCAACCCTTTTCGCCCCTTTTTTTGAAGGGGTAAGGCACCCTTTCGACCTGCTGCTATGTGGGGTGCAGGTAGTATAAAAAAGGAACCTCCCCGCATGCATAGAAAACCCTTTCAGACCCTTCTGGGCGCATGTTTTAGCCCTTTTAGGCCTCCTAGTGATTTAACAATTTCTGTATAGCCCTTCGCATAATTCTGTTTGGTATTTCCCTTTCCAGCTGACAGGTGCAAGTCTGGTGTTAGTAAAAGAAAGCTGATAGAGTCAAAAAAAAAAAAAAAAGATTTTGGTAGTTATTTTTGTTCTAAATTCTTAGATGTTTATCATATGAACGGCTCTGTCATTACATACTTTTTTTTACACGGTATTTATTTAATATGGTTTGGAAGGAAGTCACGTTTTCTTTTTACACGATTTATTTTGATTTAACGTGGTTCAAACGATGCCTTTTAAAAAAAAATTCCACCAGAATTTAGATCTTCAACTCATTGTAGTTCAAGGGCAAATATTGTTAGAAGTGACATTTATAACTAAGGTGCCACTTGCGATCCGATTTTTTAAAGTACTTTTGAGCTTGGAAAAATAAATATATTTCATGTTAAATTTTTAACATTTTGAAAAAGTAAACACATTACTTATTACCAGATTTTGAGTATTTTATTCTATTAGATAAAGGAAATTTTTTGTTTTATTTGTAAACATCTAATAATTGCTTTCTCATTCAAGTTCATTTTGAGGGGAGAAAGTTACATTTTTTTTTTTTAGATAATATGAGAATATATTTGTGGAAAATCAATGATATATATTCGTATTTTTCTAAAACTTCTATATTCTTGAATAACTTTCAGGTTGTTTTCTTTTTGAAAGATAATCCATTTTGCAGTAGCTGTATATCTATTAAAGTTTACAAGAATAAAAGAAATTAAATTGAGATTTAATTAAAAATTCTGTTTCATTTAATACTGGATTTGGTCATTAGAATCCACCTTTTAGCTAACCCATATGCGTACTTTTTTATTTTATTTTGTGGAGCGCCCACCAGCGGCCGAGCGGTAAAGATGCTGAACACTGGTAGTTCGGTCCGAGGTTGGAATCCCGCGAACGGGCTGGCTGCATGGGCGCGAACGGGCTGGCATTTTCCCCCATGTGTAACGTGTATACGAGCGAGTTTCCCTTAAAAAGTCCTCCACGAAGGCATCCCTCCCTTTAGGCAGATAGCCCTCGTGTGTTTGCCATAATGAAATAACCTAACCTAACCTTATTTTGTGGAAAAGGGTCATACGAGTTTCTTTGGGGAACCTATCTACCCTATAAAAGCAGAACTGAGTGTATTCATATTCTAACATGCATTAAAATCCATTTTATTCAAATATTTTTGCTATACAACGATATTTGGTTACCATGTTAAATACTATGCATATTAGTTATTTCATCGAATATAAAATATTAGAATTATTAGTAGAGCGTTAGAAGTACTTGGTAATATGTGGGTCTCTCCTTTAATATTTCATATGATTGTATTATTAACTCATTTTATGCCTTTAAACCGTGTATAAAAAGAACAAAAAATTTTGTATTGAATTCTAAGAATTAAATATATATTAAATTCCAAAACATAATTTATAACAGAGAATAAATTAAAATTTTGTAATTCCACCCTTGTGTTTTGATATTTGTGAACTTATCCCACTAGTTGTCAGAAATGAATTCATTTGCTTTACGTTATCGATTTAAATAATTAATGATAAATTGTTTTTAATTTTGAAACTAATCACTATTTAATTTCTGTGGTTTATAAGTCAAAAAAAATATATGTTTAAATAGGAAATAGGAAAATAATATTGTCTGTTTACGGTAAGTAAATAAAGAATAAATGTGTTATTTTTCCATTGAAAATTTAAATCTAAAAAATAGTAATTATGTAAAATCTTAAAATGATTAATTTAACCCCACTTTTTATAAATATTCTCAGCTAGGAACATTGGCTGGCTGTGTTTCAATTAACAAAAATTGGTAAATTGTAATGACTGTACTAAGTGTTTCCTACTGGTACTTTTGCAGTACTTTTTTTTTTTTTTTTTTTCATTTTTTAGTTTCATGTTATTTTTTCATAAATACGTTTCCTTAAAAAATTATCGAAAATACTTTTCTTCTCCTGTTTCATGTGCATGCTTAAATGTGATGCCATGAATTATTTATTTATGTAAATTCAAATTTTCCCCCCTTCTTTGTTGGAAGGATATTTCATCGTAATGTCATGTAAGCTAACTTTCTTCAGAAGCGATCCTGAACTCTAAATCCTGCCATTTATGCACTGCTGTGCCAAAAACAGCCTATTTCTACCACTTCTGCTTCTCCTGTTAACCGATTTCAAGCCTCCCTCACTTCTATAAATACCACGAAGAACCAAAATTCGCAACTCTCGACCGAAAAACCACCTCGTTAATGATTTTTCCCAACCTCCTTTGCCCCCCTTCCCATCATTCCTTTTCAGGCGAGGCGGAGGATGATGGGCAGGTCATCCCACGTGACCGATTGACCGGATCCCGTTGCCATGGCAATGAGCATCTCATTGGTCGGTCGTTAAGATATCGCATTGGCTCCCCTTCTTCCCCCGAGTACCTGAAGCATAGCGAGAACGGAGAAGAGCTGGTCAGCTTCTTCTTCATCTTGCAGATGTTGTTCATTAGAAAAAGAAATGCGGGGACGCCATCTTGGTCCAATGCTGATTCGTGTTTGAAGCTTTTCTTTTGTTTAGGCGCGTCACGCGAGTCACAGTACAACTGGAAATTTTTTTTCGCTGGTTTAGCCATTAAAATGCGCATGTAGAAGTAAATAACAGCAACAACAAAATGTCTAATAACACGTAATGCCAATTTCCATAAACTTTTCAGTATATACTAAATCTCTAGCTTTATCATTTGTTTTTAACTAAAGAACAGTATATAAAAGTTTAACATCTGAATTTTTTTCCTGATATTCATTTCAAATTTGTCATAAATCTAATTATTTACATACATTTAAGAAAGTTACACCCTAATGAAAAGATTAAGTGGCAAGATCCTATTTTTTTTTACAGGCTTCTTAATATTCAGCAGCAAACTACGAACTTCAGCAAATATTTTGCCTATATTATTTTAAGAAGCTTCGTATTCTTATCACAGGCATAGTATTCACGTTGTTTTCTTTAATTTCACGTTATTTTTATTTGAAATTTAAATTTTTTTGAATTACAGCTGATTTTTAAAATTATTAATTAATTAATTATTTAAAGAACTTAGTCGTTAATCGTATTAAAAAAATCGGAGTTCACATCAGTTTTTAAACGTGTACACGTAACATAAAGATTATAGGTTGAGAAATTCTGTATTTGTTTTAAAACAACATCCAGCCGTTATGTATATATGACTTCAAAGCTTCATTTAGAAGCCCTCTACGAAGACATCCCTTCCTTTAGGCAAATAACCATAGTGTAGTCTGACTTAATTTAACAAATCCAATCCAAGTCCAGTTCGAAACTTTAGTAAAAATTTGAAATAATAGTTTATTATTAGTTTCTTGTTCACTGCAGAATTTATTTTTATTAAGTAGTATTTTGAATAAAATTTTGAACGATATTAAGTGTGCGAAATGTATTTCATTCCGCATGAAAGTTTATTAAACTATCTAATGATCCAATTTAATAACTTAACATTAAATTTTTCATGTAAACGTACTTTTTTATGTAATTGTTTTGCCATGTAAATTGAAGAAATTTTGGGTACATTGTTGTTAGTCTAAAAATTCTTGGATTCATATATACATTAAATTCTGTTTCAACATCATAGATAGGTTCCTAGGAGAAAACGTGAAAGTAAAATAAAATTAAAAGTTCGGCACATATAAGAATATAGAAAATTGCTTCCTAGCATAAAATTTCAGAGCGCATAATATCGAATATTTAATTAAATCTTAATTCTATTTTTAAGCATTCACATCTGAATACATGTTTTGATTGTATATAGTAATTTTATACAATAAATCTTGGTTAAAAGGAGACAAAAAATGTGCATAAAACTTGCGGTGTTTTGAAATTTCATTTGAGCTATATTTATTTCTAACTTTCAAATGAACATCATTAACTTATTAATCACCACAAAATTAAAATAAAATTTTGAGTTTGATTTTCAGATAAGTGCGTGGATTTTTAATACAACTGTTATACCATTCAAATCATAAAAATCACAGTAACTTTAGGGTGGTTGCATTATCATAATTCCAAAAATGTTGAAATTCATATATGAACCCAATTTGTTTTCAGTACGATAATAAATTGTAGGGAGAAAAATAGACAAAAAACAATCTAAAAAAAGTTCGATACTTACGAAAATTAGAAGATTGCTTCTAAGCGTGAAAATCCAAACTACATAACATAAAAATGTTTAATTACACCTCAATTCGATTTCTGAATGTTTGAATATACTTTTCATTTTTCATAATAATGATATACTATTGAACTTGGTTAATACGAAAAACAAATATGTGTAAAACTTCTCATATTAGTCAGTACTCATAATATCTGATAAAGGCACCAAATATTAAAATGAAACGATTCAAGAAAATAATCATTGTTCTTTACATCCGTAATTTTTGCAATGCTTTAGCATTGTTTTGTATCATCTAATTAATCCACAACTTTTATTCTTACCTATGTTTCACTTTTCAATGAATAAATGCTCTTCTTTCACCTTATGAATTACTATTTTTTTCCTTATTAGGACAATTTCTCTCTTTTCCATCATCACTTTCACTATACTCACCAATAACATTTAAAATTAAATTTTCTATTGAAAGTTCTATTGTTTCAACTTTATTATCCATTTCATATAATCGCCTACTACAGCAGAAGATAGATCTTAAAGTTCACGTTCGTAACCATTCGGATAACGATTGTTATCACTCTCGCAGTCAAAAATTCTTTTGCTTTCATTAGTATGATCATTTCTATGTGGAGTTTTATTAGAACTGTTTTGAGTGGTTAAATCTGCCACACTTCTCCGTGCATTGCATCCAGTTACACCCATTATCCAAGAGTGTTGCAAGAGATAGAATACGTAGCAAGACAGTTAGAGATTCTGATATTTTAATTAAATCCTCAGAAGCTGAGGTACAGATATATGCTATATAATACATTTACATACATTTAGTACAATATTGTTTTCTGACAGTGGTAGGAATAAGAATAATTCATTTTCTTAGCACGAATAATAAGTTAGTAGTTTCTAAACACTTGTATCTTCACTAATCTATCAATTTGGAGCCCTTAGTGTGATAATTAAGAGTTTTAATATCATTGCAGCTACAATAATATATTACTAATTCCGTACCCATACTTCTTTTCAGTTATTTAATATTACTGATAGTTGATAGTTTCTATTGTGATATTTATAATCATCAAATTAGAATGTGAGCTTTGAGGAGTTTCATGTAACAGAGAATACGTAAGGTTCTGCTATGACCATTTACGTTCCCTGTGTATAGTTACATCAGACTATGTCGAAATAGAGTTGCGTGGGAAGACAAAATTGAATGTGTTTAAAGTGCAATATTTTGGCTGTGTTGCAATCTGTTGTCACTTTCTTTGCATTCTCTTTGAAAAACTTGTTGCATTTTTTCCCCTTCCGCATCTCAGAACCGCGGTTGGTGAAACAGCGGATACGAGGCCACGGATGTATTAAATAATTATACATTTTGAACTGTCTTCATCAATGAAGGAATGAATCGCATATACTGTAAACTATGAGTTTTTTTATTTATTTTTTTTTATTATTATTGCACGTTGTTTGGAGTTTGAAATCGAAATGAACTCACCCACCTCATTTTCTGTTTAGCTTCTTTTTTTTGTAACCCAAAGGGGCGGTAGCCGAGAAGGGCTATTAGTCTCGAAACGGTACATAGTGGCGTTTCACTATAAACGGCGAATCACCACCAAATATTAGAGCCCTGTGTTTTATTTAAAGAAATTAAATAATGAAGAATCTGCATGAATGTATGTATGTTTCTCGCATTGTGGAAAAAAACGGACGGTACCTAGAGCCATCAAAATTTGAATAACGTAATTCTGCACCCGAGCAAGGGCACCTGGAAGCCCGAGTTTTGAATTTTGAATTTGGTTTATTATCTGTTTCATATTTTGTAAAACTTTTACGAATTTCTGATTAACAAACTCGATTTCAAAGCGAGCAATTGGGGCACTGTACGAAAAAAAGAAAACATTTCTATCTCCAGCTCGCGAGACTGTATATCATAAATTCTTAAGATATACTGTTTTTAAATATTGTGTGATATTGCTGTTGAATTTAAGTTTCTGGTTTAAGTGCGAAGAACATAGTATTTATAATATAAAGGTAACACACAAAACGTTAAAAAAAGTTCCTTTGGGCGTAATATGAAATCTGAAAGCTTTCGATCCGCCCTCCGCAAGAAAACAAACATGCTGTCCCAAGTAGACTAATCATATTGTAATGATAACCGAAAGTCACTTAGCTCGCTTTAGAAATTTTTCTTCAGCGTATGGCCTTAAGGCAGCTCAACAAGATTTCTCTGACAGAAGTAAATTCAAATGGCTCTGAAAAAGACGCTGATTCCATGCGAATTTATCGACATTATCTCCTTGAAAGTAATTTTCAAATTCATAAACTGATAAGTGCTTTACAGCGTTTGTTAGTTGTTTCTTTATTTTGTTAGTTGTTTATCATCTACGCATCTATTGCCTTATTTTAAAATTATGTGGACTGGAATATAATTTATGTGAAAATACTGGAATATTTTACCGCGCCCCTGTAAGCTATCTGTGCCCCCCGATTGGGAATCACTAGAGAATACTTGTTTCTTGTAAACCATTTCATTTTAATGCATACACAATAAGTTCTTGAATTCATATCACTCTCTCCCAAGAGGCAAACTAAGGTTCTAGAAAATGTCTAGGAAATCCTAGGAGATAAAAACTTTACAAGTGAGAAGCTTTGATACTTGCTGAGCCCGACATTGCATATGAGCTCCTGATCTTATTATCCGCATATTCACTATCTGCTCAACGTTGTAGGAACGTAACCCTCGCGGATAACGAAGGATTACTGTTAATCATTTTTATTACATCTTTGAAAATTGATAGAAGTTTTCTGTTTGCAGTCCTTAAATGAAAGATATGCCTCATATGCACCGTAAATCTTTTAATTAAATGACTTTCCAGGTATGGTCGTTTTGGCACATAGTCTTCCTTCTTTATCGGGTAGCAACCATTATATTGAGAGGATATCAGTACCTACCATTATTCTTTTCAACCGTCTTATCCTTCCACTGATATCAGTGTCAAAGGAAACAGAGATATCTTAAAAGCAGTGCTAGCATTACCAAATGGCACTCTTCGGTGAACCCTCGTCTGGCTATAATTACTGACACCACAGAGATGACATTTGCGACCGAAACTATTTCGATGTCCTTTTCGCACCCCTCCTCCTTCTTTCTTGATCTCTTCCATCCTTCGAAAGGCTAGAGATTTCTTCGACTCGTCAGACGTCAGTTTCGATTTTTTTCGTACCATTTTTTTTCCTTTTAAAGGCCATAATTCAATCGTTCCTAGAAAGCTTCGAAATGGGATCGAATTTTTTTTTTTTTTTAACTTGTATTTTTATTTTGTACTTGGCTTCTGGAACTGTGTTAAGATGTCCAAAGTTGTCGCATCTGAGGTTGAGATGTTTGTTACTTTAAAAATGAATGAAAAATATTTGGAATTCTTTTTGATGCTCTTAGGCTTCGAGCTAGCCATGGCTCATTTGTTGAATTCCTTATTTGTTATATTTCGATCTTTCATTCATCCGCTATTCCACTTTGAAACAAAAAGTATCAGCTTACATACCATCATTCTTGCTCGTTCATGTTCATAAATGTAGAACTATGGGCAAGATTTCTCGATTTTTGTATCCTAAAAAAAGAAATGTTATTCTGTATATTTCTTGAGAAATTTTGTTAATATTATGTGTTAATGTAATTAAATTTAATCTTGTAACACGTAAATATTTAAGTAATCAGATATGAGTTTGTATTACTTACTGCATTTTGATATTCTTTAATATA
>KK115348.1:144369-156683 GCA_000611955.2 Stegodyphus mimosarum
ATATATGTATTTATTTAAATTTATGACAAAATATAAATTATGATGATTAATTATTATGATTATAAATTATTTATGATATAAATTTATGACATATATATTTATTTAAAAAATTGTGATGTGGTCAGCATATGCCCTTCCCCGTCATGGAACTGAGGGAATAGCAGCGAGTTTTAAGTAAACTATCACTTTAGGTTGATCGTTTGTAAATAAAATGTAATTTGTTTACAAATGTTATTGCTCAACGTTTAATATCAATACTACTCATTTCTTTTATACTATTCTCGCACGTAATGGACGATGATAACTATACATACTCACGTACACATCTGTTCTCATGCTTTGATTTGAAATCTTCTCATGTAGTGTTTCAGATTCACAAATCAGTGACTTAATAATCACAAAATTTTTAAAAGCCGTGTATCTTGAGAATTCCCGAAAATGTTGCCATACATCTTTTGTCAGTTTATAACATGAGGGTTAAATTTTCTTAAAAAGATGACCGATATATTTATTTGGAATTTTAGCTTTATTTATTAAACGTCATTTTTTTACGAAAGTTTCTTCAAAAGTTCAAGTAAAACATCAATATTAGCTAAAATCTGATACGTTTTTCCCACTCATATAAATCGATCTATTGATATATAAGTCTTAATACTAAAATTGAAAATTTTTTTATTGTGTTTTATTACAGTTTTTCCTTAGAAACTGTTATTTGGAAACTGTGCTTGAGGTAAAGTACCACTTCCGATTGCCCAGTATTACCCAAAATCTAATGAACTCTTTATATGAACGTAGAAGCTACAAAAATATGGAAAATCGAAATTTTTTGTGTTTCAAATAAGACTTACCATGGACGACAAAATCCTGATACATTGGTTAGATTTGATATACCGACAAACAAACATCATCATAAAACTAGTAAAAACGTGTTCTGGCGACCCCAAGTCTTGCTTGTTTACTGAAAACTCACCATCGAATTTTTGAACCGAAAACATTACTTCTCTCATTACTTCTTAATGTATGTGACGGGAAAGGGGGTAAAAAGTAAAAACGGTAAACGAGTAGTTATTAAAAACGCTGTTGTTTTATTATTTTAATATAATTTTCATATTAAATAATAAAAACTGCTAATTAAGAGAAGTTAAAAAAACTGCTTCTATTTATTTGGTTAAAATTTTGCTTTAATAATAAACCAGTTCATAAATCAAAATCGCTGAAACAACCTTGTATTTGGCGTACATTTATCAAAGCACTCAATCGATTTCGAATGCAGCTACAGGTCCCTCCTCATCAGGAGAACGAAATTCTAAAAAGGGAAAGCAACCTCTGTAACGGCTTTTAATACCCTCGGGTAGTACCATGCGCGAGGAGGCAAAGTTCATAAATTTGAACTGTAACAGTCTGTGACGTTGCTTATCCATTTCCTTTACAATTATATTATTTAAAAAAATGATTACGCTTCTTAAGTTAAGTCGGTTATTCCTGTTCGAGTTTTACCAATAAAACTCATTTGCAGTTGCAAAATTCTATTCATTTTCCATAGAGGTAAGTTGAATGGTAATAACACATTTATCAATTGTTGCGAGTTTTCTGCAATTTTTGGTAATAAAACAATTAAGAAATTAAAAATTTCGTTTATTATGCATTTAATGTGTTATTAAATTGCATTTATTAAAGGCTTATTACGTTATTAAAATGCATTAAATTTTATTACATTATTAAATTACAATTATTCATGATTAAATTATGTTTATTAATCGTCAGTTGGGTAGGTTTCCTGTCTTTCTGCCAGTTGTTTGGAAAAAGTGATGGGTGAATGCACGAAAATATACGTGAATAAAAGCGTAGCATTTATCCTAACCACAAGATTCTTAAATATTGAAGCTACAGTTTTTTTTTTTTTGCTTCTGTATTCGATAGAATTTAATAAACTTTACTTTAATCATTATTAAAAGTAGAAGTTACTTTAGTTGCTTCTAACAAATTCGGTTGACAGTGCTTTCGCTTTTTTTCCCTCTTTCTGTAAACATTTTTATAATATTTACTTGAAGCGCCGAATTTTGAAGAAATTTATAAAGCTATGCAATAATTACTTCTTCTCCTGTTTGCTTCACTTTTGTCTTTAATCTGAAGCTCTTAACTTATTCTCATATTATTATTTTTTAAACTGCAAAGAACGGCGATTTCAGTTAGCAATATTAATCCTGCTTTGCTTCTAAATATTTGTCAATTATTTCTTTGTTAGAGTTGTTATATATGAGGAAACTCTGACGTTGATTTCTACAATTTTTTCGAACAATTTTTGCTCTTGTTTTTTTACTCTTTATTTCAAATAATTAATTAACCTATTTTAGAAATTTAAGTTCTAATTTCTCAAAAAATGAAAAATGGGAACTATTAATTTTCTCGAGAATAAACCCTAATATGGATCCTGCCTTGTCCCCAATTAAAATCAAGTTTGTAAAGAATTTCAGTTTAGTGTAAGTAGCTAAAAGGCATCAGAGATTGATGTAATTTTCTTTTAAATTTTTGCACCATTAATGAGAGGAAGGTGAATGTTCATCGGCTGTTTTGCAACAATTAATAAGAGGACAATTAATTATGAACAAAGTTGATTATATTTTAAGTTTAGGTTAAATCGTAATTTTTGGTGCGTTCTTTATGGTTTAATTAGTCAACAGCACATGGATCGCCATACTGAATGAATATTTTTATCCCAAAATATAAGCCTTTATTGCAATGTCTTTTCTGATCAGGGTTAAAATAAAGCTACAAAACAAGAAGAGTTTTTGAGTTGTATAAGATTTAAAATTAAGCAAAAATGCAAACTTAGTTTTGGTAGATTTTTGAAATAAAACTCAATCGATTTCGATTTTAAGTTGGTATGTTCCTTTTTTAATAATATAAGGTGTTTAAGCGAAGCAGAGAATATGTCAAAGGTAATCACATTCTGGTTGGCTATCGACTTCAGCTAATGAACACACCGTTCAGGTTTATGGTCAAGTGTGGTGTTAGTGAACGTCATTTAATAGTTATTGAACTAGTTCATGCATCATTTGGATCCCGTTTTGCAGTTTTGGAATATATTTTGGCGCGTTGCTTCTCGAATTATTTAAAAATACTGAATTTTCCTTCCCAAACATTGAAGTGTTTGAGCCCAGGGGATGCTTCCTCAAAGTAAGTACCCCTCTAGAACAATATGACTGATGATAAAACTCGGAGCTTCGCTTTTGGTGCAAAATTAGCTTAACGATCAAGTGGATTGCACTTTGACTGAAAGACAATATCAAAGTTGACCAAAATCAAGGTAATTTTAACAATGTTTTTCCAATTGTCATGATATTGTACATCGTTAATGTCTAACACCTGACCAAATTTTTAGTAACGAGTATTATTTCAGCATTTTGTGGCTTAAATTTTCGCGAGTGGAATCAAAGATTTCACCGTGGTGTAATTTTTTCTAATTTCCACGTCCAAAGTTGCCTCTTGGTGATTATCCTTTTGAATACTGATGCGAGAAAAGGAAATTCGTTGCCAGTCCACAAAAACGATTTTAAAACATATGTCGGAGATTAGTAAAAATACTGCCGACAGTGCATTGTACTTGGGGAGAATTATTTTGAAGAGTGTGTATAAATATTGACCGATAAATTGAAATATTTTATTTTATAGAATCATTCCTCAGATATTTGATCATATTAGTAGTTCCTTAGTAAGAGTGGTATTTAGTATATGTATCTTAAATGCTTAATGCTTTTTAAACCTTAAATGTTTATTGTAAAAACATAAGTAATTTATTGTTTGCTATATCTACAATATAAACATAATTTAAACCTCACATGCCTTATTAAACATGATATATGCTAAAGTTAAGTTGTTGGTAGCCTAGTTTTAAAGGCTGTATACATATATGTCTCACAATGTATATGTCCACTTTTACTCTCAGTAAATCACTTAAATTTTCTTCCTTTCAATTTTAACCGATTTGAAATAATGCATTTTGTTCAGTGTCACATAAATTTTGTTTAACGTCATCGGGCTGAAAAGCAGCACAGATGTGTGTAGGTGTCTTATCTCACTTATCTGACAGTAGCATCAGAATAATCCCACGAAATTCATCATCGCAAGGAGCGCAAGATTGCGCCTGTCGTTTGCAACAACATTGAGCACCATACGGATGACAGTACGACTCGCTGTCAGTTTCGCCCCCAATTTTGATGGAGAGCAACCGGGGGGGCAACAGTTCCCACACCTCTTCCCCATCACCAGCCTCTCGAGAGAACTTTCGGCTCTGCGCATATTTAGAGTGCCTCCTTGCCGCACAGACACTATACATTTACGAACATCCATGCCTTCTTCGGAATTCAAATCTGGGCCTTTCGGTACGGCAGTCAGCGTCGCTAACCACTATCCCGGTTGGGCAGCCGCAGCACAAATGTAAAATAAAATTCTAGAATTTGCACTTGGTATGTCAGTTTTTAAGCGGCTGGAGTTTCAACTGCGTGTGTGTGTTATTATGAGAGTGCTTTTGTGAGGCTAAAATACTGGAGTCTTTTGCATGCTGGCGGATTGTTGTTCTTCAGCCTGAGTGATATCTTCAAAAAAGAATGAATAAAATAAATTTCAGCCAATGTCATGATTCTTTGATTTTTTTTCAACGGTATGTTCTATTGAGATTTTGTACGTTAACAAATCTACATTTAGTCCACTATTCATCAACGACGGATCAAATATAATTAGACTAAGCTTTGGACAAAGAAAATTGTCCTGAAGTACAAATGGAAGTTTGAAAAACGCAGTTTTAGTGTAACGACGGTTTAGAAGAGAGTTTCAAACAGATTCACTTACGCGACTTATCGTCACTCAAATTAGAGGCAAGTTTGAACCAGATTAAAATGTTCAGAATGTCAAGTGAAATTTTCTTAAATGTCAGCGGATATCAGTGCTTATTGCTGGGAACATTTTGCCAAAGTTGAAGATTAAAATCTTGAGGTGGGGGAGTCGTGAGTTAACTATTTCAAAATCACGGGTTTTCGCTTGGAAATATTATATTTCAAGAAGAATTCAAGCTCTCAGAACGATAATCCGGTACGAAGAGTGCAGTTTTGTTAGTGATATTTGGCAAGATGTGCAGAGAATGCACAGTTTCCAGAAAGAATTTTTGGAGCGATGAGGTTGCATTTGAAATGAGGCCTTTAGAAAACAATTATTCATTTCTCTAGATTATTTTGAATTCTGAAATTAAGCCGTATGTTAATAACTTCTAATTTTATAATCAATTAAATCGTGCATATATTTTTTGGAATATCGTGCAGCTCAGGGTTTCGGAATTACAGGAACCATTTTTCTGATTTTGTGAGTTAAAGGCTTGTTTTCGCAGTTTATCGTAATTGATTGGATTTGTAAAACGAATTGGTCAGTATTCATCAAAATAATGGCGGCATATACACTGGTGAAATAAATTAAGAGAATTTGCATATTTTATCGAATTGCATGAAAAGAACTGAACTGAAGGAAAAAACCACTGCTTCTAGATAAAAATGCAAATCTTGTATGTCAAATTCGTAAGCGTACACGTGTGTGTAAGAGAATGGAGAGTGTTCATAAGCGAGTGGAGAGTAAAACGAATCGCGTTCGCTAGCACACCTCCGCGAATTTCTCGAGGTTATCTTGCAGCAATCGGTTAAATTCACATTGGAACAGTAAAATGAGTAACCACCAACATTTAGATGATGGAATGAGGTGGCGAATTGTGACTAGAGGCTAGCTAATTGTGGCTAGAGGAGGCTAAAGGCAGGCCAATCGCAAGTCCAGATAGATATGCAGAGAGTTTAATTTAACGCCCAGCTTCATGCGTAACCTATGGAAACAGTTCCAGGATACTGGATCCATCGAGAGAAAGCCTGGGCAAGGTCGTCCAAGAGCCACGACGGCCAGAGAAGATCGCTATTTGTCTATTTTAACGAGGCGTAACAGAGGAGCTACAGCTTCTCAGCTCTCTAGGGACCTGTATGCAGCCACAGGAACCCGTGTAACAAAGGTGACTGTTTCCAAAAGACTGAATGTGCCAGAAGACCGGCTGTTTGCGTCCCTTTCACGTCTACGGACAGGAGAGTCCGATTAGCATGGTGCAGGCAGTATAGTGATTGGAGTACGGAGCAATGGGCGACCATTCTGTTCACCGAGGAGTCCCGTTTTAGCCTAAACACCCATTCTCGCCGTACTTTCATATGGAGAGAGCCAGGAACCCGCTACTAACCCTTCACTGTCCGCGAAATCAACAATTATGGAGGTGTAATGGTCTGGGTAGGCATAATGCTGGATGGCCGTACACCTCTCCACGTCTTTGACACAGGTTCTGTGACTGGTGTGAGATATAGGGATCAGGTCTTGGAGCTCTATGTTCGCCTTTTCCGGGGTGCAGTGGACGCCGAGTTCATCTTACAGGACGACAATGCGAGGCCACATAGAACTCTTCTGGTCGATGTATTTCTCGAGAGTGAGGATATTCGCCGGATTGATTGGCCAGCCAGGTCTCCAGACCTCAACCCTATAGAGCATGTCTGAGACGCTCTGGGGAGGGCAATTGCAACTCGCAACCCCCCTCCGAGAACCATTCAAGAACTGAAAACAGCGTTGCTGAATGAGTGGGACCAATTGCCACAGGCACTGATAAACTGCCTTACTTCGAGTATGACATCACGCTGCGAGGCCTGTATGTCTGTAAGAGGGGATCACACCCCCTATTAACCCATTTCTTTTGTGTATTCTGCAACCGCTGTTTCAGACCTTCAGACTCCCATGAGTGTTACACACGAACATATGTGTCTATTATAACTGTTGAATGTTTATTTTGTCTGTATTATATCAACCTATATTCATACCAAATTTTATTAAAATCTGCCCAGTAGTTCTGGAGATCGTAGATCAAATATGAAAATTCTCTTAATTTCTTTCACCAGTGTACATCTTGATTACAAAGTCAGATGTCTTTTCCAGTATCATATTATTTTTTAGTGGTCCGCGATTACTTATCGTAAGCAAAAACAATAAGACGATCTTTAGGATATGTCCCATTACTTACCATAAGCAACAAGAATAAGACGCTTAGAATCGTAAATATCGCATCTATTGAAGATAACTTAGGAGAACCCATATTACTTTTGTAAATACGAAACAATAACTTAAAATTATATTACTTGTTCGAAACGTATTTAATTATATATTAATTTCTAAATGGATACAGTTATCGACCACGTAAACAGAACGCATGGTTGTTTTCTGGAAAGTTCTCTTTTTCTGTCTCTTAACTCGGTAAAGAGATTAAAAATATATTTAATTTAGAGCTTCGCAAAGTGCAGCTTTAGAAACGATGAGTATAAACCATTGCGAAAGCATCTACTGAGTCCTTAACAGAAAAAGCTGTTTTTAAGGCTTTTATTCAATAAAGAGGAATTTAAGCTGGGAAAGGGCATATCGAAAACTATTACGGTTAAAGTTAATGATGAGTAATTTCCTTAGCGCCATTCCTTGTAACGATGTGAGGTCTTAAATGGATTTCGAAAGCATACCAGAGAGAAATGAAAGAGCTGTATAAATAAAATAACCTTTTCCCCCTTGCTTTGGCTGCAATGCTATTTTCTTACGTCTGAATTCTGGTAGCTAAGTTTTTTCAAAAATTTATTTCTATACTTTTTGTATAAAACGTAGAAACTTCTTTGTTATGTTCTCTAAAAAAGCTTGTACAAAATCTCTGAAAAGAGATTTAGAATTATAGGAACTTTATTTTTAACTATTAGTTGAAACTGAATTAACTTATATTCTGCTTATCTTGAAGATCCATTTAGTAAAACAAATGTGTTTTGTACACCGAATGCGCATTACGAAATCGAAAAAATTATCGCTGTAGTCATTCGATCAAAAAAATACAGGCTTTCAAGATAGGAGTCGTTTATCATCGAAAGAGTCCAATCATACTGAGTAAATAAAGTGAATAATTAAAGAGAAATTAAAATTTGTAGTACAGTTTATTAAACAAAACACAAAGATGCAGGGGGGCATCAAAAAAATTTTAAAAAAACAAAAGAGGGGGGGGGGTCTATTTTTTTTTTTTTTTTTTTTTCAGATGTGAAAAATGTGTAGTGGACCCGACGGGACTGGAACTCTAGACCATCCGATTGTGCTTTCCAAAGAACTCGGAAAGCATACATCAAAAACGAAGAAAATACTTTAGAAAGAAAACATCTAAGATTATAAAATAATATCTTTAAAGACTTCAAAAAATTATTCTTTTTTTTCCCCCGAAATATTTAGATGCTTTAAAAATGAGACAAAATGTTTAGGTTGAGTTTTGTCTAAAACTCGAATTGACATGGTTCTTCTATTCTTGCTTTATTTTATAAGCGAAATATTTTTTTACTTAAAATTTTTTTTAATTATTGCTTAAATTCCGGTAACATCATTTCTAAGCATTTAAAGAAATAATCGTTCAGTTTTATAATATTCTTTACAAACAGGTAAAGAAAAAAATTGATAAAAATTTAAAATATTCTTCACTATTTTAGAATGTTCTTTACTTACAACTTTTTTTTTCTGATTTTTCAAAACAGATTTTATAAAGATTTGTTTAGCCTTGTTTATTTGCTAGCTCAGGCTTCAGTTTATTTTGCTTTTCATTTAACAATTTATTTTGTTTTTCATGGCCCTGTGTCTTCTAATTCAATTAATTAATTATTAATTAAAAAGGGAACGGCCAACTTAATCTAGTATTTCGCATTTGTAGTTGAAGACCGCTGAATACTGAAAACGGACTGGCTGCATGGTTGAATTTCGTGCTTATCCTCTTGTATACGAGAATTTCCTTTAGAAAGTCCTCTACAAAGACATCCCTCCCGTTGGTAGATATCCGCCGCGGGCTTTGCCATAACCAACAAAGTGAACTAAACCTTTTAAAAGTGCAGTTTTCAGAATGTTGATCCCCCTTAGTTCGACTCGAGTTCAAATGCCAACGAACAGGCTGGCTGCATGAAAATTTTCGTAGCTTTCTTCGTGAGTACGAACAGGTTTCCCTTGAAAAGTTCTCCACCAAAGCATCCCTTCTTTTAAACAGATATCCCTTATTTGCTTTTATTAATCCAAATAAGCTAATCTAACCTTCTCAGCTATTCTATCCTGCTAAATTTCTGATAGTTCCTTCTTCGTCATCAAGTATATTATGAAAATGTAAAAAAAAGTACGAATGTAATTGTTGAAGATCAAGCGCAGGTCTTGGTCTTCGTTAGCTGTGTGTGTCTGTTTCAAAAATTTTTTTTTCAAAGTGTTTAATTCGCTATGACCGCAACCATACATTTATGCACCAACTACATTATGTTCTTCGTCATCCACATGAAGATTTTCATTACTTCTACATATACGATCATTTTCCCATTGGAGATGTCACGTATATCATAATGCAGATAGATGCGCATAAATGTGGCTTTAATTATGGGCCTGTGCTATAATAAGGTATATAAATAAGATAGTTCAGGGTATTTTTATCAAAACATGTTAATGTAGTCCGAAGGTAAAAAAAGTTATTCCCAGACGTTGCTTCACCCAAATAAAGTTCATACGGAACCTCCAGGTTATTGCCCTCCTATAACATTTGCATTAACACCCCGGAAAGAACGGAAAAAAGGGACCCCTCCTTCAAGAAAGACGTCGAACCCTCAACATAACGGCATAAAAAGTTCATAAAAGGTAGTAAAAAATAAAGTATTGTATAACGGCCGTTCCAGTTACATTTTCATTGTGATATATATTTTTTAAAGATCTAAAAAACCATCTGTCCTCCTGTATACCTTCTTTAAGAAAACTCAAGAACTGTTTCTAGGTTCAAGGCCGTGTGCAAGGGAGATTCCTTTAGCAGCCAATGGGCGCCCTACTTCGAAAGCAGACGACTTGGCCTCCCTTCTGCCTCCCCCTTCCCAAGCTCCTCTTCCATTCATTCTCTCTTGGGATGAACGTACGCTAGAAATAACCACGTTGATATTTTTTCTATTATATATATATATATATATATAAAGTTTTTTTTTGGTTGCATTTCTTCAGTATTGCATTTCTACCGTTCCCGTAGATTCTTAAAAATAAATCCCCAGTTTAGGAATTTTTTTATAACTGTTCCGTTCAGTAAAGTTTCTGAAGTATTTATTTTTTATTACTCACTCGGCTGCGGTCTTGGACTTATTTTTTTTTTTTATCTTTCCCTCCAAGCTAGCTATCTTAAGAACGCACCCAAGACTGTATGTTTGTGTGTTGTGTGAGCAACATTCCCCCCTTTTTTTGTGATATGTGTAAGAAGAGGTTAGTGCCCTTTAAATAAAAGATACTTATACTGGAATTTTGTTTTGTTTATTTCTTTTTTCCCGCTTTTACTTCCGCAGTATAAGGATGTGCTTAGTGAAGTAACCATCCGCGTATCAAATGGGCTGTCGTCTGAAATTGTGTTCGATGCCTACGTAACAAAATGGTTGATTTTTCAGAAGTTTCTTCGTGTAGGATGTACATTCCTTTCCATCCAGCCTTTTTCGGATTCATTGAATCGAATTTAAGAAGATGTTTGGTACTAAAAATTTAAATCCATATCGTAATCATAGTTTATTTGTTAGTTTGTATGATGAATGCGGACGTGTGAATAGTGCATATTGAATAAAAAAATTGGGTATGGTTATATCCGGTATTTTTCACATTCTTTAAATACTGCATTGTATTACTATTTGTCAACGAAAACAGGTTACTTTTATACTGGCACCTATCTTGGGTATTCACCGGAAATGTTGTGGAGAAAAAAACATAAGAGAAAAATGTCGTTGTATCATAAAGAAAAGAAAACACCGCAGTTATAAAACATCGTTTAAAAAATAAAGCAGTTCAAAAATTTAGCAGTTTTAAAACATTGCCGTATAAAATGTCGTGTTAAAAAACTTGTGGTAATTTTTTATCGTTGTAATTATGAATAGACTAATAAATTTTACTGAACTAGCAAGAAGGAAACGTAAGCATTTAAAATCTGAAAATGTGCAGAAATTAAATCTACGTATAGCAGCTAACAGAATTTTAAACCTATATTATTAAAAGTTATTTTTTAATTAATCTCTTTTTTTAAAGTTGTATTAGTAGTTTTGCGTGAAAATATAGTATTAAATAGTATAAAAAAGATGAGTAACTGCATGGTGTTAACTACATTAAAATTGTTTAATTTGTAGAATCATTAGGATATATTAATGCAGACACAGGAAAAATGTTGAGTGCCCTCGCTGGATTCGAACATTGGACCTTCCGATGCTAGCTGGACGTGCTATCCATTTCTTGAAGACATTTAAGGGCAAACTGGTTAGATGTAACTATCTTCTGCTCTTCTAACTGGATACCTTTGACCAGTCGTGTACTTCTGAAGAAAACGGCATACGTTAATTTTCCACTTTTGTTTTCTTTTCACTGTTGTTGGTTTTAGGTCCTCGTTACTCAAACTTTACTTTGTTGACGTGTTGGAACGCCAAAAAACGTTATGTATGTTTCATCACCAGTTATGATTTTAGAAGTAATATAGTGTCCGTCTTCATTAAGTAATTTTAGGGTTTTATTAATGATCCTTATACGCTCTGCTGTTTGGTGTTCTGTTAATTTATGGGGGACCCAAATTCAAACTATTTTTTTCATATGCAGTTCTTCCTGAATAATTTTACGTATAGCTGTGGCTCCAATACTAAATTCCTTCTGTATCATCTGATAGGTACAGCGGATATCATCGATTAACATTTTTCGTAAAGCCAAATATTTTCTAGTATTGCAGCTGGAAGTGGTCTTCCTGTATGTTTTTCATCCAGGAGAAATTCTGTAACTATCTGAATGCAATAGTAGGAGGTGGAGCTTCATTTACCTACGCTCATTGTAGACTTTGAAGGAATTTTCCTTGATTTAACTCCACTTTTAAATTATAGAAAAACATAGCGCGATAATGTTCTCGTGTCAGTTTCATTTTTCACTCTTTCAAAATTTCTTCTAGATAAATTATAATTGTTGCCACAAATTATCGGTAGCGGTCATAAAAGTGTTCAAATTTATACATCTAGCAAATAATTGTATTTTAGAGCATATCTTCTGAGCCTTTCTAAAACAATTTAGAGCTACGTATGCATTTCAGACTCCGTCTGTGGTTTCTTGCATTGTTCACGATTTTTATATAATAAAAAAAGTAATGAAATGAGTAATGGAAAAGTTTATATTTTGGAAAAACATGGTCAGTTGTTATCCCAGAAGGGTTTTTAAGTGAAACT
>KK115348.1:156772-179752 GCA_000611955.2 Stegodyphus mimosarum
CCGTCAGAAAATGCAAACAAAATGTTATGGATGGGAACCTCAAAGAGCTTCAAATTAAATTGTCGTTTGAGGTGTTCCAGGACCTTCCGTGCTAAAACAAGACGTCAAAGAAAATATGAAATAGATTATGCAAAATGATCGTCTTCAAAGATAAAAAGTTCTCCAAATTTTTTTTAGCCCAAAGTGGAGCAGATTTTTTAGCCCAGATGGGCTATTAGTCTCGATGCATTTTACGTCGAATTATGAGAAGCAGTGAATCACTTTTGAGATTGTTGCCACTAAGTATTATCGCCATATATTATATTTAAAGAAATTAAATAAAGAAGAGTCTGCACGAATGTATATGTGTTTCTTACATTATTAAAAAAAACAGTAACTATAGCCATCAAATTTTTAATAACGTAGTCCTTCACCTGAATATGGGTACCTAGAAGCCCGAATTTTGAATTTCGAGTTTGTTTTGTTGTCTGTTTCAAATTTTGTAAAACTTTAACGAATTTTTAATTAAAAACTGAATGATTTTAAAGCGAGCAATGGCAGCATTGTACGGAATAAAACATTTTTATGTTTTGTCCGCGAAATTGTCTATCGGAAATTCTGAAGATGTGCTGTTTCTAAATATTTTTAGCGCAAAGAGACATCAGCCCAAATACTCTCGAAACGCGTAAATGTGTGTGAATGAAAAAACAAATGCTCCTACCCCTTGCGGCGTAAAAAAAAACTTCTATGATAGTTTCACGAAGTTCTGACGTAGTTGAAGAAAAGCTTCCAAAAAGAATTAATTATCTCTGTTTTCGTTTTCGGTCAATGTGATTAGCATCGAATAAATAAATTTTTAGAGATTCTTAAATTTTTCGAAGCAGTTATCGCAAAAAAAAAAAAAAAAAATCCACTGTGCTTTCTCAAGGATTCGAATCATGCATTTTTGAATTAATAGTTGGGCATTCTAACTAATTCTAAGTTCACTGAATATGTATCGTTTCATTTTGGCTATAGCTGCCTTCTGGACGTGCCAGGTACATGTGAGCATTAGATTTCATTTTAGATAAAGAAATATGGATCACTTTCTTTTAGAAGGTATTAGAAGGAATACGGCCTAATACATAGTCCTTGCTTTGCTGTGATTCTAATCGCAACGAAGAGTGTGAATTGCAACATTAGTGGTTTCTGACAATCTTAAGACGCTAAAATGATCGGAAGTCATCGTTAACTCAGAATTGAACCAATAAGATGTTTGCTGATTTAAAGATGGTGCGCCATTGGATATATTTTTGTCAAACGGCTGTATTTCCGGTGAATTACGACGACTTTAAACCAGTGAATATCATGACTCACCGCTAGTCTTTACTGCCCGTAATTATTTAATTTACGAAACGTAAATAAGCAAATTATAAGTAATTTTCTAGAATAGCTTTTAAAAATAACTTTTGTTCACGATGATTTTAAACATGAACTGTTCCGTCAAACATAATGATCTTCTATATCTGAAGACATTCCAAATTTGAAAAATTTTTTATCAATCTCTGGATATCTTGGCATTTAAAAGAAAGGAATATCGTTTAGAATTAGAAAGAGAACAGGGAGTAGTATCGAAAATTAAAGATCTGCAGATCGGATTGAGCTTTTCTTCAGTGAAAGAAAAACTAAACAACTAACTACGCAACTTAGAATTTAATTATTAAAGCTTTAAGATCTGTCTCTTCTCTTCCACATAAACTAATGCATCGTACATCGAATTCTCGCACAGGCGGGAATGAATTACTAGCACAGAAGAAGAGTGAAAAGTAACCCTTTATAAATTGAAATCAAAACAGAAAGGCACGGACTTTATGCTTTACAATAACACCGACCATTTGCGGTGGAACTTAAATGTAGAGTAAAAAATCCGTTCGCTTCTAAAATAGAATAGTATTGGATTAGCACGCTAAGTTACGTCTAACAGGTTGACTCTAACAGGCGTGACGATAACCCGAAATGACCAAGAAGCGTGACAGCGAGATAACAACGAAATGTGTGCTGGTTAGCGAAAATACGCTCTGAATAAACTCAGAGATTCATCCGTTTAAATACGTACTTCACTTAACTTTAAATTTACGTCCTGGCGAGAAAAAGCGAGGGGAAGTTGAGGAGTTCAGGAAAGGTATCAAACTTGAAATAAATTTGTTATGCAAAATAAGAGAAACCCTACATCGCTAAAGCTACATTGTTGCGATGATTTATTAAAAATCATTCCTTAACTTGACATAATCTTTTCCAAAACTAATATACTACAAGATTTGTTTTTATATGACGTCATTAACTCTTAGTCTGCCCCAAAGCAATTTCTTCCCTATTCTTTCTTCTTTTCTTCCTCGTCTCAAGGTAACTAATATCAGCGTTGGGAAGAGCTTAACTTTTCTTATCTGCTTGCCTCTCTACCAATACCTAGAAATATAAAACATGTCTGCATTTGATGTAGGATTCTTATTTCTTGGGAACAAATAAATAATTAATTAACAGCTTTAAATCATACGCCCAAAAATGCACTAATATGCGTAATGCATCTAAAACGATTTACTATTAAGCTCTTACGAAACTGAAAGTGTTTTCTTCGACAAAACAACATTCTCACTTTTTATTTAACCTTCAATATACAATCCTTTAAGTCTATACAACGCTTGGTCTGTTCATACAGGTGCTTGATTCCTTTGTGGAACTCAACCTCTGGAATATTGTTTAAATGTCTGGTTACAGTTTTCTGAATCTCTTCAATGCTTTTTTAAAAACGACTTTTGAGGGAAAACTTTACTTTAGATAAAAGTAAATAGTCTGAAATTGCCGAATCTGGCAAATGAGGGAACTAGCTGAGAACTGAGGCACTTTTCTTTGCAAGAAACTAATAGACGAGAGTGGGATCGCTTGACGGCTTATTGTATTGCAGCAAAAGCCCGTTATTCCATTGACCATTTTCAAGCCTAACACGCTGAATTCCCTTCAGAAGTTTGTCCGTTATGTCTTTGTAAAGTATGGAATTCGTCGTTTATTTCACAGGAACAAGTTCCTAATTATCCTTTCCAATCAAAAAAAGTCGACTATGTCGTATTTACTTGTGATCTGTGAAACTGAAGTTTTTGTGTCCGCTGAGAACATTCTCCAGCCCTAGCAGATGACTGCCATTTTGTCTCAGGATTATAAGCGCACCAGTTTCATCTTCAGTCCTGTTTTAAATGTCCCAGATGCATTTTTTCTACTTCTGCAACAAAACGTTTTTACTATTCTTTGCTCGGCTTTCGAATCCATGACAGTAGAGTTCTGAATCAAAACTAACGATTAATTGCATAAAAAGCTAGTGTCGTTTAGAAATTTTTTCACGAAGGTATTCCTCCCCTTAGGCAGATTACTCTTCTGTGCTTTGCTATATTCAGATTTACATGATACCATGTTACTCATGTATAACTGGAGTCAAGCTAGTTCCCCTTAGAAATTTTCCCATGAAGGCATCCATCCCCTTAGGCAGATTACTCTTGTGTGCTTTGCTATATTCAGATAACCTAACCTATATGATACAGTGAAATCTCACTAACAGGCGCCAGGTTCCAAATGATTTTAGTCTTCGATATATGTGGCCACCTTTGAGAATATAAGTAATTAGCGATATTCAATATCAGTGTTTATTTACATTCTAAGAGTGGTCCAATTTTAATAGGTAACTATGTGAAGTTTCAATATATTTCTTTCTTATCAAAATATGCCCTGTGTTCCTGTAATTGTTTTCAGTAAATGGAACTGAAATGAAACTTTCAGTATTCAATCCTAAAGTTCTAACTTAGAACCCCACGAACACTGACAAGCAAATAATCGCTTAAGTGTGTGAACAGAACACGTAAGACTAAAGGAGGGTTTACAGCCTTTTATTTTTCAGTATATTTACAATCAGTTCCTACTTGGAGCTTTACACAAAGCCTCCACTCGGGCTTGAACTTAAAATAATAATAATTTAAACTAAACTAGCTTAACTAAGCTATTTGAAAGGTATAGCCGAAGCTATCATAGATCTAACTAGTTGGCCTTTAAGTATTAATTAAATCGGCGAAGCCAAGAAAGGGCCTAAGGTATGGCCGAGCGTAGCAGTAGCTAAGAGAGACATAGCCAAAAGGCAAACGCGCGCTAGTCAGGGAATCAGATTGTCTCTCTCGAAGTCGGTGAAGTCACGACTTAAATAGTACTCTTTCTCATTTGCATTAACTACGTTTCTGAATTTACATTCTGGCAGGAAATTGTAAGCTGAAATTAGAATAAGATAGGAAAGATAGAAAACTTAAAATAACTGTTAATAAACTTAGGATAAACCTTACAGACGTATTGTAGTTTTCCGCAGCTTGCGTACTACAGACGTAGTAATTTAAAAGGCCAGTCTTAGTGTTAGTCATCTGTGTAAAATATTAAAAGTTAGCTCTTATTTAAATTTTGGTTAGTTAGTAGTCTTATACTTTTACGTTCAGATCACAAATGGTTGGTTTTTGTATCCCAGAGTGCAGGAGCGACTGTGAACACGTGAAAAAAATAAAGGGTAATTTTAACCCTTCTCATCTTGTCGTCTTGCTACTCCATAGGACATAGTTTGCAGTCAACTCACTGTCCAGTCAGGACGCGGCATGTTCGCCAAACAGATAAAAAAGAAATACGAGTCCTGATAATTCTTGCTGCTTATTAGTAATTAATTGTCTTAGCATTTAGTTAAATATTGTTTTAATCAAATATTCTAGGATTAGATTAAAAATTGTTTCATCCTAATCCTGGAATATTTGAAGAATGTGGGTCATTTTCGCTCAACACATTTTGAAATGGAACATTTCATAGGAATGCGGGACTATTTCGTACCATTCGGAAAGTGAAAAGTCTGTCATTTTAGGCTAAATTTAAGTTGTGAACTTTTCGAAGAGGAAAGAAATGACTGCGTGCTTGAGAGGGGCGGGGACTGTTTGGCCTGTGTATCAAAATTTCTTCTTCGAGTTTAAAAACAAGGAAAATATCATTAATTATTTAAATAAAGTCTTGTGAAAAGAAAGAAAATGTGGCAATAGAAAATTCCTTCTGTCTCCGAATGCGTGTGTGCTTTTACCTGTTTGCTTTTCTTTAATTATCTTTAAGATATACGGCTTCTTTTGACAGATCTTAAAACTCTGCAAGAAAGATTGAAATACAAACGAAATACTTCACCTGTTACTCGTATTAATCACGAACATCATGTAATCAATAAAACTATTTCTGAAAGCCTATCGAAGGAAACATATTACATCCATTTGCAACGAGAACGTGTATTTGTTATCTATAAATAGCAACACCTGCCTGGTACTTCGTTCCGAGGAAGGGAATACTTTGTCTTTTTTCAATGACGAATGATGTATTCCATATTATTTTAATCCATCAATGCCTTCTTACTGCCGAGATACCTTAAAAGCTCTGCTGAAAGTGTGTTGCTGTTTTTGAGGAAGGAGATGGAACTAAACAGCAAGACATGGAGTTCAATATATTTATGTATAAACACCTGATGGAAGTCATCAGTTACTCGAATTGAGATTGACGTTAATAGCTGATTGTTTAGAGGTTCTGTCAACCCCACCTTTATGTTCATTTTGTTCGCGACTTACGAAGCACATTTCGATTTTTTTTTCTGCTTTTGTTTCTTGTAACTGATACTGTTTTCTTCTTATCTGTGGCTTATTACTATTCATCATTTCTGTATAAAATATGGATTTTGTATTTATTATACTAAAACCCCTTTATTCAGAATAATTGGGGCGGAACAGATGCGGATAATACATCATTTCGTGTAATTATTTTCGAGAATAAAAGATCAGGGTTTGATTTAAACGAGGGAAAAGAGGCACGCGTCCCGGGCCTTCATTTCCTTCTATGGCATTTAAAATATGTTAAATCTGAATTTTTTTTATATTCTAAATTTTAAAAATACAAAATTAGAACTGCAGATTTTTTTTGGCGCACTTTCAAAAATCAGACACTGGATCATTGTCTTACGTTCCCATTGGAGACTGACATTAGCGGAACCTCTATTTTCAAATTTGTAAGCTAATGCTAACTTACATGGCCAATACCTACCATCGTGCGACACCCGTATTTGAATTATTTTAGTCTTGTACAACTTACAATAAACTGATACTATGAAAACAGAACATACGGAAAGGTAAAATATGTTTTTTAATCAAAAACATTCAGTGGAGACAAAAAAACAGCAAATTACTAGGTTTTTCATGAAACAGTTTGTATAATTTGCACCAGTGAAATTTACTATTTTGAAAAGAATTATAGGCAGAGGAATTTTTATAATATGTTTCGTTGGGTCCTTCAGTTTCGTAAACCGTCTTGCAAAAGCTCGAAAGAATATCTATACTCTTAAGTAAGTTTACATATGTTGTTGTTACATATGGCTTTATTGGATGGATCAGACCAAACATAAAAAAAATCTCAAGTATAACACAGGAACGATGATATATGATAAAAAAGAACAAATATTTAAAGTAAGAACCAGAACGAATGAACATAGGAACAAAAGTGAAAAGTTAAAAATTTAAACAACAAGGAAAGTATGCAAATAGCCTTAATGTGCCATGTAATATATAATAAATGGAATAAAGTGAGTTGTTCGAGTTGAATTCGATGATACTGTAATAGGTAGTTTGGTGATGAGGTTGTAATGTTAATCGTAAAACATTTGTGGTGTTTCTAGGGTATCGTAAAGGATCTGATGGTCATTTTGTATGTTAATAGTAGAAAAATGCTTTATATTCTATTTATTCTCAAAAATTGTTATGTCTATCACCTTCTTCTGTCATCTGATCTGCTTTCTGCAGGGTGCGCTTCTTCGTGCTGTTCAAAACAGAAATGGTGTTCCTCCGTTGTTCTTTGCTCAAAAATTCGCCGACTTACTTAAGGACGCAATCAAAATCTTCCGAATTCAGATTTCTCGAACGTTCCGGGGCAGAGAACCTGGATAAATTTGCAGAACATTCTCTCGACAAGGCAGAGAAAAAGACATATTTTTGCATGAAAATCAGACACCGTCTCCGGGCCCACACCGGCTCCGGCTGCTATCGCGACATGGTGCGCACGTGTTCGCGCAATCAAAATGCAAATAATTTTTACGTTTCGCAAATCGAATTCGCGTGACAGCGTAAATAATGCATTCATTTACTCTGAATGCTCGCTGCCCACCCCTCTAACTTCTTCCATCCCCTCCACGCGCGCGCTCACTTCTCCACCTGGACTTTGAACTTGTTGATGCATTTGTCTTTGGCGTAAAGCGCGTAGTGTATGCTGTCGCAGAGGTAAGTGTGGGTGGGAGGAAAAGGGGGAATGCATTTCGGCGCATATAAATAAATGAATATGAAAAATTGCTTCTTCTTGAAGCTTTTGACAATCCCTGGAATTTTCGTTACTTAAAGGCCGAGATGTCGAGATCGTATCCTTTTTGCCTTCTTTTTTTCTCCCGAGTGTTGAATTGAAAGAACAAGTTATCTTGAAGACTTTATTTTTAATTGCGGGAAAAAAATTTTCTCGCGATAAATATCACGATTTTCACTCTTTCACTTTAAGAATACAATTTTATTTTTACTTGTAATGGAAGTTTTAGTTAAATTCTGTGAGGATTTATTTGCAATATGTCAGTATCATGCTGTTTTTTTTATCTAAATCAGACAGCATGTAAGCTATGTGTGAAACCTTCAATTTAGTAAATATCTGATCATGTTCATCTCTGCTCCTAAATCCTTACATTTAATTTTTGTATAACATAAATATAAGCTACCAAAATAGAAATTCTTACTGAAAAATAATCGGTGAAGAAAAAAACTAACCGGAGTCATTTTAGGCACTTTTTTTCCCATAATGTATGAAAGTTATTTTTAGCAAAATTTGGAACAAATCCTGAAGTTTCTGGAATCCGAATACTAAAAAGGTTCTCGAATCTTACATACCTCAAATCTCTACAATCCTTGATATAAGAATTACGATAAGATGGGGAAGCGACTGATGTTTAATTTTATTTAAAATTATAAAAAAATTAATGAAAGTAAAATTTTTGCATGTGCGTTTAATGAAAAACGGATTTAAAGAACACAGTTTCTAAAAAATTAATTTGTATTTTATAGAAAGATAAAAATGACCTTTAGTTTGCGAAGTGTTGAATTAAAACCTTTCTCTCCTCAGGTTCATTTTCTCAATTATTTGGGCAATAAATATGCAGTCATAATTCAAATGCTTGATATTTTTCAGACATATTTCAAATCAAATTAAATTTAGAGTGGAAAGTATTATTTTAAGATATAACGCGGATGAACATTAAATATAGAACGCTAAATTTTCGTAAAAAAATTCCAGTGTGCACCAGTATAGCGGTCCAAACGCACTAACACTGTTTAGGTTTTAATGTATGCTTCTGCTGGTCATTCCCAAAACTAATCTTTCCAAAGATTTGAATTAAAATACACTGTTAAGATAAAAGGCAATGTTCCGAAAATTAATTATTCGAATGCAACAAAGTCGCATATGCCTGTACCTTACTATAGAATACGGAGCATCCGCATGATGTAGAAAACTGAAGACATTAGAGTGCTAAGGCAGAACTTCCATGTGAATATAGAATAACTGACCCACATGAACTATGCCAGTGAATCTCAGACGGGTTCGCGAACAGTATGTACATATTTAAGAGACGACGGGCAAGTGTTTCTGAAGGAAGCAAGGTGGCCAAATCGTGGAATCGCTTTACATTTGTGTCAGAATGATGCTACTATTCAATGATGTTGGCAGGAGTGGAGAAACCATGGCCATATAGAGCATCAAGAAGATAGCGGTCGACAAAAAGCGACGACAGAACGCGAGGCTAGAGTGATCTTCGCTCAAAGCGACTGATGCATCCTTATCAACGATCCGACGTGTAACTAGGACACTAGTGATTGTAGTGATCATTGATAGACGACTCAAGGGCTGAGGTCATGGTCCATTGCATCGATTGCCTTTCACCATTGCACACCGTTAGGCACGTTTGCAGTGGAACCAGGCGCATTCGTCCTAAGATCTATCAGTTTGGAGTAAAATTGCATCGAACTGAGTCCCGATAGACGAAGATGCCCAAGACAGCAGTGCGATATTCAGCTGATTGTCATCACCCATCACGCAAACACCCGTACAGCACGGCGGTACGTCGATGAGATTCTACACCCCGTTGTGTTGCTTTTCCTTTCACTGTTCTCTGGGCTTATATTTCAGCTGGATAATGTCCGGCCGCGCACAGCACTCCTTTCTACTGCTTAGCTTCGTGATTCTCGAACACTTCCCTGGCTCTCCCAATGGAGTTCGTTTGGACTGTGATGAGCAGGTGTGTGCAATAGTCCTTGATCGCGCCGATTTACTTGCCAGTTGGAACATATGGGCAAGCAATCTCGTAGCACATCCGCCTGCTCTACGAGTTAGTGCCCAGCAGGGTCAGAAATGGGCTAGTGCATTTTTTTTTCTTTTGCATCTGTATTTCCTGAATAAAACATTCCTGATACTATAAGCATTTCGTTTTCAATACGTGTACAAGTTGATTATAATTAAAGCTGCAATTTCAAAACACTCTAACTTTAAAAACTACTGGTCATATTGACTTGATATTTTACCAGAACAAACGTGAGGCAATGGGATTTTGTTTGAAGAACAAAAAAAGAAGAATTAAAAAATGTACCGATAGATGATGCTGTCAAGGTAATGTCAGCGGAAAGGCTTAAATGGATTCGTTAAACGTATAAATGTTGTTAGCCGAAAGTAAACGATAGACTTCAAGGGTGTACGACAAATTTATTAGCGAAAAGATAAGAATACGTGCTTATAACGAAAACAGTGATCGCGGCAAGAGAAAACGTGGAGCTTAATAAAAACAAACACCTTACGGGTGACTAACATGCACGTTGTTCGATATGCCATCCACTTTGTTCCGCTACTGGTTGCAAGCGCAAAACGGCATGTTCCACAACAGATCGAAGGGTATCTGAGCTGATACTATAAATTGTGGTGCGTGATGCTTTTCTTCAAGTCGGCTAGATTCGTAATCCGCTTGCCGTAAACATCGTTCTTCTGCTATCCTCAATGCCAAAAATCACATGGGTTTAAGTTGGGGGAACGTGGCGGCCATGCTGTTGGAAAAATGGAGGATGTTTCTATCTTTTCCGATATGAGCGATCAGCAGCTGCTTCGAACGAGTAGCAATTAGCGGAGGAGCGCTATCTTACATGAATATTGTGCGATCCATACGCTGATGCTGCTGAAGTACCAGAAGGACATGGTTACACAAAAGTGCTTCATACCGCTTGCCAGTAACGTGGCTCACAGGTGTGATTTCCTCAAAGAAGAACGGACCAACGACAAACTCTGTCATTATTCCGCAGACCTTTTCAGACTGAAGAGGTAGTGGCTGTAGCGGGAACGGATTCGTTCGCGCATATCCTGCAATTTTGCGTATTTACAGAACTTTGCAAATGGAAACTGGCTTCGTCAGACCACAGGATGCTCCATTTCCGTCCATTGTGCACTTCCAGCTAGGGAAGAAATCGTAGTCTAAACGATTCACGTGTTTCCAGGTCAGCAGGTAGAAAATGCTGCATATGAGTTATGTTGTACGGATAACAGCGCAAGATGTTCCGTAGAACTGTACGTATTAATATGTTAGGCATATCCAACATTCGGGTAGATTCTCGTGCACTGCTTATTCCCTCATCACTGTTGGCCCGTTCTTGTAACTCTATGGCCACATCATCCACTACTGCCGCCGAAATTGGTTTTCGTCCTCTGCCTTGTTTAACATCAAATGAACCGGTCTCCTTGAATTATCTATCCTTTTCTGCAAGCCATATGTGGCTTGGGCCGGATTTTTATTCCTTTTAATGTCTGGAACTTCCTGATAAAAGATCTCTTTGTGGAAGTTGAAAAAATATGTCAAGTGCTAATGAACTGAGTGAAAGCCCATATTGGTGTTATAGGCAACAAGGGAGCCGACAGATGCTGGCCAAAGAAATTGCTATGCTTAATGCCGAGGATGTGTTCAAGACTCAGGTATTAAAAAGAATTGTTATTGGTAAACTCAATGATTTTTATAATGACTGCTGGAAAGATCAGTGGAAAAGTTGTTTTTTGAACTGGGGAGTTTCTAAAAATATGAGAATGATATGCGATACTGATTCCAATCAAATAATTACTGGGCACGGGCGCTTCTCGTTGTACCTGAAAAGATTTAATTTGTAAAGTAATAATCTTTGTAATTTTTATAATGTTGAAGGCAATGTTTGACATTTTAATAGAGACTGCGTATTTTTACGACATGTTAGAGAAAAACATGGCGACGCGAAGGAATCCTTTTGCCATTAGAAAGAATTTAAAGGGAATTAATGAGCTGTAAAAAGGTGCTAAACAGTATTGGGAATTTTAATTTGACATTCTTAACTGTTTATATTTTATTTTAATTACTGTTATTAATTATTGATTGTCTGTGTGTGTATGTTGGATGTGCTGCATTAACCTTGAGGCCGATTGATATCGACTAGAAAGGTTGCAGCTCACACGTATATTATATAACATTATAGGCTTATGGAAAAAAAATAGACCTGATTTTAGAGTGTGTTTTTAGAAACATTATTTGCGACAGCTTGACAATTTTTGTTGCAAAGTAAGCATGAAAATTAAATTTTTTTTAATCATATGATTAGCTATCCAGTATGATCTGCAATGGCTGACCTACGGATATAAACGGTATATCCAGCTACATAAGCTGGATCATGCGCGGTGTGATTTTAGTAAAGGCTGCGAAGGTTCCTTCTTGAAGGTGATGATGTAAGTCATATTTCTTGCATATCCCCCAAATAAGAAAGTGGCTTTAAGTGGAGATTCTTATGGAATCTAAGGACAGAATCGGCCCTACCTATTTTCCTATCTGGAAATTCACCATTCCAGTAGTCAGCTCACTGTAATGCGCTCACTACCTTTGATGAGCGATGGCAGTTATGCTATATTCCTATTTGATGTCTTCTGTCCGAGGAAAAACATGCAGTTGTAGAATGTCCAGATAAATATTTCCTCTGAATATTTGTTAAATGAAGGTAAAACAACCAATTATTCTCTGACATATTAATCTTCAACTTCCGTAAATTGCAATTTCATTTGGTTTCTCTGTTTCTCAGATACAACTATTATAGCGGTGTCATTTGTAATGTATATTCATTAATGACGACAATCAACAGCTTTTGAAAGATTTTCATTATTTTCTATTGGATCTAGCTTTGCGCTTACATTTTGCAACACACTTAGCTGTCAATTTACTTTGTTGCTCAAGCAGGCAGTCTAAGATTCTAATGAAGAATGTTCATAGAAATCCCGAGTTTCAAAAATCGGATGTATTCTCCAGCTTTTTGGACTAGCTTTGAGACTGATTGAAACGTTCCGCTCTTTCGTCTGAGGGGCACAACCGTCCTCAATTAATGTCTTAGGAATCCCAAATTCCAAAAAGTAGTTCTGCACTTTATTTTTACTTCTCAAGCGTTCCACTGTCTCGTTGGGCGTATGCAGCCTCCTAGACTTATGTTTGTTCGTACTAGTAGTTAAATATCTCGTTTTAACAGTTTCCTCAAATTGCTTAAGACAGGTACAAGTAAAGATGAGTAGGATACCAGAGACTTCACTGTAAAGTTGAACAAGTATTATTCTATCTCACTCACCATCTAGAGCTTCGAACTCCTTCTACAGGGCTTCATGAGTGTATGTTTTCACTGATGGCGGTGTTTTGTGGTTTGGTAGTAGTATCAAGGAGGTAATTATATAGGATAGTATAATCAGCCGGATGAGACTAATTCGCGGATACCTAGATATCTCATGAGAGCTTGGAAGGGAAATTATTGAGATTTCTTTCATTAATTTTGGATATAATGTGGCATATAATGTGTGCAATACTGCATTAACAGTATTTAACAATTACGATTACAATATATATAAACTTATACATAACAGCATAGTATATTATTAATAATTTTAACTGTTAAGTCGTACTATGCTTATAATATTTATATATTGTTTAGTTCTTTGATGTATAATTTTGTCGTGTATTGAATCGTTTTAAGTGTCTTATGGGATTAACGGATGTATGTTTTGGTTATATCAACAATTTAGTAATCTGAGCTGAGCTGAAGTTAATATTTCCAGTCATTAGTTCATACATCGGATCAACGGTGCATAGTTCATAGAGGTTCAGTTGAGGTTATAAATCTTCTTGCAGTTTGTTTATTATAATTTGTTGTTGCTGATTTGGTGTCTTGGCATTGATCTGTTCATTTTCAGATTTGAGGGGATTGTGGCCTTTTTTTTGCTTAGATGTCGGCCCAGGAAGTTATATTTTTGTTGTACTTTTATTACTTTAGAATGCAAATGACGTTGCATTATGATAAGTGTTTTGGAATCAAAATCCAAATATGTAGGTTTGCGTAGATGGAACTTGCTTGTTAGCGGGCAGACGAAAAGATCCCTTTTGTTCCTTTGTTTTTTAAGTGCATGCTTCAACATTTGAGAGTTTTCACTTCTAGAAATATTCTGGACATGAACCATGTCCTGTGATATATTGAGTTAGGTGGATTTGGTGCTTCTTATGTCGGTGCTAACATTTAAAAAAAATTCGTAGATCCGTTCGACTTGTAAGCGACATACCATTCATTTTGCTATTTATCACTTATATTTTTTTAGCAACTGTCGGACTTGTGTTATAGGTAGTTTGGTGTCATTAAATTTTTCTTATTGTGCCAGTGGAGTATTTTTAGCTAAGTTGCCGGCGGTGTCAATATCAACGTTGCCGCTGCAACTTTTAACTCTGGAAATTGTTATTTTAATTTGGCTGAGAGTATATTTGAAATTTTATTGATTTCTTAGGCTAGAGGTTAGGTTAAAATAGATTTTCTGAGTTGAGACTATCGCATATTGGCTGTCCGAGATAATGTTTATTTTTTGCAAGTGGTTTATTCTTGTTATATTCATGGCAGCCATGATGACAGAAATTTCGACTCGGAAGGTGCTGTTGTCCCAATCTATTTTCTTTCTAAATTTAAATTTTCTTGGGAAAAATACCACGCATCCCATTTTTCTTTCAGTTTTCAATCCGTCAGTATGTGCTGGGACTTCTGTTGAATGTTTATTTTAAAGAAAAGAATGTCGTTCATAGTCTTCCGCTATGTAGTTGTAATCGTCAAAGGTAATGTTATTCCTGAGCTGGAGAATGGTGATGTAGATTGCAGGTGAATAACAGTGGTACCGGCTAAGATGCTGAGGGCTGTGTTAGAAGTTGTTCGGAAACTTCGAGTGATATTGAACAGTAATAAGAATTTTCTCATTTCGCTTTGTCATGAGTAAAGACCAAAGCCCAGCGCCATATAGATATATTTTAATTAAAACTGTTTTGTAGAGCACTTGTGTGATGTTTACATCTCCAATTGAATCCATACATTTTTTCGGAAATAATACCAGTTTGATGTGTGTGGAGTACAATTTCCTTAAGGTTTTTTAGGAAGTTTAATTTGGGATCAATCTGGACACCACTGTACTTAAGGAATTTCACATTCTGTTACCTCCATCAGTTTTCATAGATAGTTGTTTTGTGAGCTTTCAGCCTCACTTGCGAATTATCGTAACTCGACTTTTGGTTGAAATTTCTAATTAATGTCTTTTGTTGAGATCTTGGGATATATGAACTGTTGCTTGTCACTTTGTTTGGAGGAATCCGATTGTACGTTCTCTAACTATAAATGCTAGGTGGTCAGTGAATAAATTTTCGAGTGCCTTGCCTTTCTTGATCAATGATGTTATTAAGTGTGATGTTCCAGATATCTGCGCGAACATCCGTGTCATTGCTTTGGGGTGATGATGGCTTCATTATGAATAAAACCAATGCTATGATTTTGAAGGAAGTCTCTGATAATATTGAAGGTGCTAGCTGGGCATAGGATGTTACGAAGGAAGAATGGTTGGCCACCATAGAGAGTCGAAGGCATTTTTTAAGTCCAGACTGAAAGCTGCGAAGTATAGCATGTTAATTTTATTATAATTGATTTGATTCGAAACTGCTTATTTAGTACGTGTCTTAAGCTCTGCTGTCTGAATACAAACTGATAATTACTAATATAACCTCTGTGATAGAAATAAGATTTCAATCTTTCAATAATACAGACTTCTAGATTTTGAGTTAAAGCTAGAAGATTAATAGAGTGATAAGCATTTGAAGTATCAGGAGATTTGTATTTCTTGCAGGAAAGTATAATTTCTCCGGATTCAAGCAGTCTGAAAAGATGGTTAGTTGAATGCATTTATTGCAGAAATTTTGGATCATTTCTGAAATAGTATTGTTGCGAAATGCCTGAGGTGAGAAAGAATTCCCGCAAAGCAGGATTAGAGTTTTCAGAAAGTGGCAACGAGAGGCAGGGTTGCCACATTTGGCGTAAAATCGCCCATATCTTGTTATTTGGCGAAAAAATTTTGCGATATACCATAGACAGAAGGAGAATCTAGAACGCATTCTTAGCAGTTTTCTCAGAAATATTCTCGTAGGTTAAAGCTATATCTACCCTGCCTGTACGCGGAGAAAATAGTGTCTTGAGTTTAAAGATTAGCGTGGGTCGGGAGCTTTACTTTGGTACATGCCGTAAAGCTGTCTTCCCCGTTACAGCCTGTGTTGTTGATTGCTTCAGCATGTTTAACGCAGTTTCTCGACGACTGTAAACGTGTCTATGGAACTGCCGTCTTGAATACTGGCGATGTGTTTTGATTTTCATGAAGTGTTATCATCAGTTACTCAAAATCCACAAACCCGTAATACGCAACAGTATGGTATATGAGTTTATATATTTATTTACATGTACCTTCTGGGTCTAGAACTTTTCTGTTTTTGAGTTTTTTGATATTTTGAGAAATTTTTTGCTTTGTGAACCGGGGCATTCAGTCACGGGTATTTGTTGTGCTGCTGTTGTTGTGAATAGTTTTCTGATCTTCGAAGTCTTCAGTACTATTGCCTTTTAGTAGAATTGCATACAAGACTGCTTTGAAGGCGATCTGTGTGGGGTCTTCGTTATTGTTAGAAGCATTATTTTGGAAAAAATTGAGTTGCGTTGATTTGAAGGTCTTACGGGTGGCTATTTGATACAGTCAGCGATAACTAGCTTGATAGTGCATAAGCAATTAAACCAGTGTATTTTTTCACTAAAACCAGCCATTGAAAAAATATGCTTTATTTTCCTTTTGAAAATTCATAAGCTAGGGGTAGAAAAGAGATTAATAACGATAAATAATAAGTTTTATACAAATATTGCCTAAGATTTTAATATTTTTTTAAAGTTATTGATACAACAAAAAGTCTCAGGAAGGCCTATAGAAAAAATGAATCAACCTATTAATGTAATGATGCAGCGCCATCAAACCGCTTACCCCAACCTACATGCATGGAAGAAACAAATTTTTGAATTATTTTTTTAACTATTTAAATATAGATTATCCTTATCACCGAATATGACTCGTTTGCAAATAAGAACGGCTTTGATTATCTTGTCCATAACGTGGAAACTTTAGTGCAGTTGTTGTATTCTTAGTCTTATTTCAGTAAACTTAAAATACATGTGAATGGCTATAAATGCTTATCCTAACAAACAGGATCTGTGAGAATAAATGTTGGGATTTCATGACGTGTTTGTAAAACACCTATGATATGAAATCGATTCAAAGTGCTTTGTATCTCAGTCATTCAAGAAGATTATGTATATGTGCATTATATGCATATATATGAACATGGCTTTATTGTGAATCAAGCGACGTTCCATGTAATCGGTTATGTAAATCGCTGCATTTACTCAACCATTTTTCTTCACTGAAACTAATGCCAGCTTCATTGTGTATTTCAGCGTACTCCTTCAAATGTTTTTGCTCCTTCAAATTAACCAAGTGGCCGTAGAAGTTTAGATATAGATCTTATTTCAAGAAAATGGAGCACAGCATATCATGTGTGAAATTAATTGAATCGTCAATATCCATGTTGGTGGATTAAAATATGTACCTATAAAACACAGAAGAGGTTTTAATTTTAGCGAACTAGACGTCTTCCTCTTGGACTTCCTGAAAAATGGGTTTTAAATAAAAGAGACCACCTGAAGGTCAGAATCATAGATGAAGCTACAAGTATTACACCAGACGTCCATGCCAGATTGTGGGTCGAAAGTGGATATCGCTAAGATGTTTGACGTACTTTTACTGGTGCACACATTGAAACGTATTTACTTTGCCCGTGATCTTTCTTTAGTGATTAAGTGAGTAAATACTTTCTATTTATTTCACGTAATCGATACTTTACAGAAACATTAAGAAATACACTGGTGTGTAAAACTTAAGCAACAGGAGGTTTTTTTGCCATAACTCCACGAGAAATCAACTGAGAGACAGGAAATGCAGAAATGAAGGAGAGTATTATGTACTTAAAGGGTGACGAAAGCATCGGAGCTGAAAAAGGAATATAATGCATACGGTATGGAATCAAACAAAAACAAGCTTTATTGAACGCATAGTATCGTGACTCATGATTTTCTATCAAAGAGGCAGAACAACAAGCAGATGTTCCTTAATATGGGATATGCCCTCCCCTCACTGCAGTGGTTGCTTCGCATCTACCCTCACTGCAATGGTTGCTTCACACCGTCACCGCATACTCAGAACAAGCTGGTGCAACATTTCTTGCAGTAGGAGTGCCCATTCCTCAATCAGGATCTATTTGAGTTGTTGGGTGTTCTCCGGAGGATGTAAGCGTGCTGCAATGCGTCTCCCCAAAGCATCCCACACATGTTCCATGGGATGTAAATCTGGGGAGTACGCTGGCCAATCCATTCGAGTGATATCTTCACTTTCCAGTAGCTCCTCAACAGCAAGAGTCCGATGTGGCCGTGCATTGTTATCCATAAAAATTAAGTCTGGGCCAATGGCACCTCGGAACAGACGCACATGGGGAAGGAGTACCTCCTCACTATAGCGATCCCCGGTTACAGACCCTCTGTCGAAAACGTGGAGCTCAGTTCGCCTGTTCAGCGTAATGCCTCCCCAGACAAGAACTCCAGGACCACCGTTACGGTGTCTTTCTTTGATGTTACTGGGATAAAACCGGGTCTCGACCCCTCTCCAAATCAAAACGCGTTGAGAATCGCTTCTGGTACTGAACCGACTCTCATCGGTAAAGAGGACATGACTCCATTGATCAGTTGTCCAGTTTTTGTGCTCTCTGCACCACTGTAAACGGTGGCGTCGGAGGCCAACTTTCAACGGGAGGCAGCGTTCAGGACGGCGGGCGAATAGGCTCCTTTTGTGAAGGCGTCTGGCCGCAGTAAACCGCGACACTTGTCGCCCCGTTGCTGTACAGAGTTGCTGAGCAATGGTGCTTGCTGACTGCTGTCGGCCTCTTTTCGCCTGCAGGACGATATATCGGTCATCCCCAGCAGATGACGCCCTCGGGCGGCCACCACCAACCTTTCTAACAGCTGTAGCTGTGGTTTGGAACGCTTTCCAAGCGCGCGAAACGACACTTTTGTTGATTCCGAACTCTGCAGCTACACTGGTGACAGTACGCCCCTCCTCCAGCTTTCCGATCATTCTTCCACGTGTGAAGTCGTCCAGGTGATTTCTTCTAGCCATATTTCACGAACTGACTCACTGGCACTTGCAGCGAATATGTTGAATTGCGTCTCCGTCTTTTCTTTATTCTACTGTTGAGCTGCGCGCGCCGACATCAAGCGTTTTGTTTACGCTCACGTCGCCTCTGCCGTTTCGTTCCTGATATTTGCATACGCATGACGTTTCTACTGACTTACGTGTTCATTCTACGTGTTCTCCAGACCTCCTTTTTTGCAATTTCATGGCTATCTGCTAAATTTTTACATTGTTGCTTAAGTTTTGCACACCAGTGTATATACCTTTTTTCTCAGAGACCCTGTATATTGGGATTTAAATTAAACAAAACTCAGATCAAGGATAATTTTGCAGATAAATTCCCTTCCTTTCAGTAGGCTGTGATATTAAAAAGCTCTTAATTCCTTCATTAGTTATTTTAAGGCAATTCAACTTCAATTTTAAGGAACAAGCATTTACACGAATCAACAATGCTATGTTTTATAGTTGTAGAAAAATATACTTGAACCTGCTAAACCCACTGAAATATTTATGGATTTTCTTTCTTCTTTCGCTGCTCTTTCGACGAAAGAAATCTGAATTTCTAATTCTCAGCTAACATTTTAAGAAATGTTTAACCAATCTAGGCTAATGAACTTAGTGTCATGTTTCTGGAATTCCAATAACAGAACTCCTCTTCTAACAAAGTCAACCTGATTTCTCAGCGCTTACACGTATTGCCATTGAACATTTAGTGGAACTTGCTAAATTTGTTATCAGATTTATCAGCTAATGTTTGTCATCGACGAAAATGCTCTTTTTATTGGAATTTCTAAATATTTAAAGCTGATTCCAATGCATTAACAAGCAATAAAATAGTATACAACTCCTTTCCTGACAAGAATCCATTCTTAAGTTGGGTATTTGAGTTCTAGAAGTCAAAACCCTCGATTAGCTTGTAGAAGAAGTAAGAACGTCAAAAACTGGCCGCTAAAACTTCCCAAATGTGTCTCAAAAAACTGAATTACGAATTATGAATAATGTGAACGTAAAATTAATTTTGGAGCACTTATTTTTTACAGAAAATACAAGCGTGTCAAGGATTTTCATACTATCTGAAGGGAAACTCACGATCGTTCGTTTCAAAACATATTGTTAGCCGCGATTTTTAAGGAAAAAGTTTCACGTAAATTCATTTAAATTTTGATTTTTAGATATAATAACCTTAAAATTGGGGACAAAATTTGCTTCTGTAACATTTTGTATTGCTACTTATTTTGTAGTTCCTTGCACACTTTGAGATCTATTTAAGGTTTATTAAATAAATTGAATTTCAAATTTAAAAAAATCTAAAATTGGCAAACTCAGTAGAACTTTATAATTCGAGTCTGAGGCTATCCCCTGGATACCTTAAGTTTCTAATCTCTTATTGTCCAATATCCCAAGTTTCTAATCTCTTTTTATTCGATATGAAGAAGTTCTGAAGTATCCTGGAAGATAGTAAGTATCTGTCATGGAGACATAATCGAGCGTGCCCTTGCGAATATACTGGAATGTGATATTAAGCATTGGGAAAGATGTGTTTGGAAAGTTAGGATGATATTTTGGGACGTCCTTAGAATGCGCTTTGAGGCTGTGGAAAATATCCTCAGGATATCCTGACGATGTGTTTTTTTATCTTTTATTGGAATTTTCTTCACATTTGTACTTATTCTATGCATATGATATATTGTTTCTCGTTTTATTTTATGTCTGTGGCCATAGAGTATGTTATGGTTTTTTCGAGTCTGGATCTCATTGCCTGGATTCTCCTATCTCTCATGCTGGACTTCCTTGTGACAGGAGAAAATGTCTTCCCGCTTCTGTTTTTTAATGTCGTGTGTCATGATTTATAACTGCTTTACATAGGCTTATTAACATATCAACGAATTAAATTCTGTCTTACGCCGGTATCTATGATATGCCATGTAAACGTGACGTAGTGTCGATTCAATGAATGTAATCCCTTTGCTGAATGGAGTTAATTTTCGAGTTATTATAATCAACGAGTCATCTAGAATACCCCCGAATAATTTGACTGTTCTGTAATACACTGATTTCACTGTTCCATGTGTAGGTAGAAATAATGGTCACCAACATTAGTTTTCGTGTTATATTTCGCACCTGCTTAGATAAGACTTGCTTTCTATTAAACACATCGAAAACAGTTTCCATTTTGAAAAAGAGAAAAGAAACCACTCACCCGACTGAGGTTCAGTGTGATTGAAAAATCAAAGCAGAATTTGGTAAAATATTTATAAACCAAAGCTCGATCTTATAGAAGTAATGTTCAACAGCGACAGTTATTTGCTTATAAATGTTGGTTACATTTAGGCATTGCCGTCATGCGATCGCTACGAGAGGTTTTACTGTATTTTAATTCATATTTATTCATTATAATTCATTATAACTTTTATTATCGTTTTCTTCCATATTTACTCATTTTACTTCATTATAACTTTTATTATCGTTTTCTTCCATATTTATTCATTATAACTTTTATTATCATTTTCTTCCATATTTACTCATTATAATTCATTATAACTTTTATTATCATTTTCTTCCATATTTACTCATTATAATTCATTATAACTTTTATTATCGTTTTCTTCCATATTTACTCGTTATAATTCATTATAATTTTTATTATCGTTTTCTTCCATATTTATTCATTATAATTCATTATAACTTTTATTATCGTTTTCTTCCGTATTTATTCATTATAACTTTTATTATTGTTTTCTTCCACATTTATTCATTATGATTCATTATCGTTTTCTTCCATATTTATTCATTATAATTCATTATAACTTTTATTATCGTTTTCTTCCATATTTATTCATTATAATTCATTATAACTTTTATTATCGTTTTCTTCCATATTTACTCTTTATAATTTGTAAGGTTTTAGTTAAACTAACCAAGTTTTATTTTAATTTAAATCTTTCTATCTCCTCTCTGTTTCAACTTCGCGTCAGAAGAAGTGCGCGTTCTCAGCGTATGCTAATTTGAAATACAGCGAAGTACTATTTAAACCAGAGGTAGAAACCTCTTAGTGTGAGAGAGCTTTAGTCTCAGACCACGGTCACTCTGCCCAACGTTCGTCTTACCAGCTAGCAGCCAAAATTATAAGCCATAGTGCTTACGACGTGATTGCATATTGAAATAAATTGAAGTGCGCTAGTATTAGTATATCTTGCTACGCACCCTTTCAGTTAGAGGCCAAACTCCGCGATTTGCTCTGCGAAGCAAAGTTGAATTACATTTCTATTTTAGGTTTAGTATTAAATTTATTTGATTGTTAAGTTAGGCCCAAGTGCGGTCTTTTACTTTCTGTGTCTCTCCCGAGTTGGGAAGTGTGTAAATAATAGTGATTTAATAAAAGAGGATTTCAAATCCCTTTTACGTGCAGTTATTCTCCAGCACAATTGCTACACCAGAACATAGCGTAGTTTTCCGCTCCCTGTTCCAGTTCAGGACTTGAGAAGAAGAACCCTTGTAAGTAATTCAAAATGTTTCCAAAGAACATGTACAGAACACTCAGTCCTGATAGTGGTGCCCGAACAAAAAGAAGAGGATGGCCTCAAACACAAGAAGACGAACCTGAGATACCTGCTGTGCCTGTCCACAATCCTGAGATAGCACCTCCTGGCATAGAAGGATTTGGCTACATTGTACAAACCATGAGAGCAGCCATGAAGCCAGCGGCAAGTTTTGACGGCAAGACAGCCGTAATCAATTTCCTGGAAAAGCTAGACTCCCACTTCATGCTATATCCAGTTCACGAATTTCAGAAAGTCGCTCTTGCTACCAGCGCTTTGAAGGGCCAAGCACTAAGTTGGTTCAAGTGCATTGGAAAGAATCTCTTGGGGGAACCAGGAAGCCAATATACGTATGAAAATTTCAAGAATTCCTTGGTGAAAGCATTTCCTGTGGTACGAGACCGAGCCAGACTGGAAGCGAACTTTTTAGCCGATATCAAGAAAATATTGAAGTTTTGTCTAATTTTATTTTGAGAAAAATTCAAGTTTTCAAGCTTTTGTATGGAAGTCGCCCGGATCCTGAAATTATTCAAATTATACTTCCTAGGCTATTGCCTCAAGTTCAAGATTTCATCGAACTAAGAAACCCAACGACGCTAGACAGATTATTTGAGCTCGCAGTTCAATTTGAAAGCCGAAGAACAGCCGACAACGAGCGACGACGCCAATTTGAACGAAGAAGTCAGTGGAGTTCGCCAAGACC
>KK115348.1:183006-201497 GCA_000611955.2 Stegodyphus mimosarum
GTATACATGAGGTTGAACTTTGAACATTGTATTTAACACTAGAGGGTGCGATTTAGAACTTAACTTCGATGCATTCTATATTTATGAGAATATTTCTATGAAATTATGGGTGTCATAAATTTTTCATGCGATCGGTCACATGGACTGAACTGTTATTACTCATCGAGATGGAAATGAATTTATGAAGTCTCAAAACCAAGCTACACCTCTTCTCATAAATAACCCCATATAAGGCAAATAGCTCATGTACTGATGCAATGCTCTGGCGTGACGTCATTTCCGCTTCAACACCAGAGAACAAACGGCACATCAATCACGGTTTGTGTATGCTTCTATGTGCTGATGGATTTGTTTAAGTGCACATAGTTTTTCATTGGCGATGGCTCAGGCCAATCAGATACAACCTTCCTTTGAACAATAAATAGCAAGAATAAAAAATATTTAATCATTTGTCAAATGCAAATCCCCTATATCATTGAAAAAAAATCCTTCTTAATGCAATTCTAGTGTACGATTTAAAATATTGGAGGGGAAAAAGTCTTGCAGTTGGTGTTGGTGTAAATAATTATACTATTGTTTAATTATATTCCATAAAATTAATAAAAATATCAAATGCAGATTAAAATTTGTTTGTTATTTAATAAAATATATGTAGTAGTGTTTCAGAAACTTTTTATCTTATTATGAGAGTCTTGGATAATTTTACGTAAATAAAAACAACTAGACAAAAATAAAAATTTTGTTTTTACATTTCATGTATTAAAACAATAAAATATTTTTTGCTTTAAATATTTTTGATTTTAAGCATTTAATACTTTGTGTAATGAAACAACGTGTAGGGTTAAATATGATAAAATTGATAAATTCACAATGATGTCCCCTTAGAATTTGTAATAAATGAAAAATAGTGTTAACAATTTTTGACATTTTAATTCTGAAAAACGCGGGTCTCAATTCATTTGATAAGGTTAGTAATTTTTATTACCACATTTGGCGGCTGATATATTTAAATGTTTTACTTTTTTATTTACTTTAATGAGGGTAAAATAATACAAGAAACTTGTTTTTATTATGTGAGTATAACATGGCGCTTTTTATATTTTTTATGAATTTGCAGAACGTCTTTCATATTCGCAGAATTTCTAATGCTGTCAGGCCACACTGTTCAAATGAAACGCTAAATTAAAGGATGAATGGGCGAACTTATATTGCAATTAATATAACTGAATAAAACTATCTTTGATTGATATTGTAAGTAGAGTTTGTTTTTTCTGGCCAGTCCCACGTTTGGATCATACGGCCGGTTGTGTCGGCTAGGAGGATCTGGGCTGTGCCCTTATGATGATGATGATGATCGTAAGTAGAATATCATTATTCTTTTATAGGCATTTTTATATTGAAATTTGTTAACTTTTTTACAATTAATTTTAATTTGAAAAAGAAAAGAAAATTACAAATATTTTTAGAATTTTCAAAATTCAGAATGAAATTACCAGACTTCCTCTTTCTTTTCATCGAATTTCGTATAAAGTGTTTATTTATTGGACCTTTTCCATTCGGTAGAACAATTTTAAAAACCGCATTGCTGTCCAAAATTAATTTTTCTAAAATTAAATCAAGAATGCAAAATTAATGGTAAATATTTGAGGAAAATAGGAAGTGAGTAATTCTCAATTTAATTATTTAATCAAAAACACTCCAACTGTTATTGGAACATTACTTAATTCTGCTGTAAGACAATCCAGGTGTATAAATATCTGCTATTAAAGCAGGTCGACAATTTAAATTTAATTATAATAATGGCATCTCATCAATCAGTGTTTGAAAACTGTTTGAAAGGGAGAGCATTTTATAGATCTGAAGGAGGACAGTTTCATGCTGAATTGATTTTATGAATGATTGTTTTCACGTTTCAAAATTAATTTCAGTTTTACGGAATTTCCTATTTGTGGTATTTGTCTTTCATTTGGTTGCAGCTAAAGAAAGCGGTACCGTTTAATAGATGGAAGTCCTCTTGCTAAAATAAAATCTACGCCTATTATCATTGGTTTCCTAAATACAGTCTTATTTGCTATGTAATTCCTTCCCTAGAACAGGATGCTGTAGAGTCTCAAAGAAAGAGAATGTTATTTGTCTCTAAGGAAGCTTTTAAACGATGGTATGGGTGTCACAATTTGCACAAGCTGAGCTGTCGTTGCTAAGCAAAGAGCCATAGCTGCGTTATCTAAAACTGGTATGATTTTGTTTGTCTCAATGATCACTTTGACGCGATGATTTGACTCAAGAATTAGAAGCTAATATTAAAATAATTATTAATTCTTGCATTTTATCCCAACCTCGTATAAGAACCGACCATCTTAGCTAGGCAAACATGAAATGAATCTGGCAGATGATTCCGCTGAGTCATCTACATATTCGTGTGAGTTGTGGCTGATACTCTTGTCTACAAGTGCAAACGAAATTAATGATTTTTATACCTTATGAATCTGATAATTGTGATAATTGTACTACCATCTGAAGGCTCTGTAACCGATCGTTACTGCTGAGTTGACTGCCAGCCATCTAACCCTATCTGGAGATCTTTTGCGCTTTTGGAAATTCATTGTCTTGAAAAGTAGTTTTCAGAATATTTAGCAAAAGAGATACTAGGCCTGAAACTCAATGACCTGTGTTCCATCCAGTTCACGTCCGGGATATATACAATGAATTTGTGCAGATAGCATCAGGTTTGACTCAAAGGTCAGTGAATGTATACATTGTTCACTAAGGAATGTAGATTTAATTGAAACTCTGGTTCTTTCTGTTTGACATCTGAAGAATCAAGAGTCCCAATGACCTTCATTATGTGAACAAAACTTAAAAGGCTTAGTCATGGTTGTGTACCATCATGAATGTATGCTGTTCCATATGTTTCACCTAACTGCTCTAAAATAAAGGAACTTCAAGCACTAAATGAGGCTCTTCGGAGGAAGTTCGTTTTTATGTTTTGTCCGGATTTGTCGGAGGAAGTTCGTTTTTTAAAGGGTTTAACTAATCGCCGAATACGTTGAGTTTTGGAATATTAAAAACGAAGGGGTCAACTAGATCTTCAAAGACTCAATTTTCATGGATTACTCCTGGTATTTTTCGCATAAAGGAACTACAAGACTTCAGCTTCTAACCGTAGTTTTGCAAGAACTGAAAAGAGTTTTTATGGCAGAATAAACTTCATCAACATTAAACGCTGTATAATGCACCTGTAGGTAGAGTGAGGGCTCGTTCTAAAAAACACCGCGGCCTCTATTAGTCTTTCTGACACAGCACGTTTTCGGACATTGGTTTGGCTTTCTGATTTGATGACAATTAGCACCTTTTCTGACTTTGGTTGGTGCTTTCATGTGCATGGGGTATGATTATGAGTAAATTGTTTTCATGCCTTATTAATTATATTGTACTCATCAGATATAAAAGAGTACGTATTTCTATCAAAATATCATTAAAATTATTCTTTTTTTTTTTTTTTTTTTTTTTTTTTGGGGGGGGGGGACTGGTACAGGAAGAATCTCCCCATTGTTCTTGTTAATTTAATTTTAGCTCCTTGCATAGGTGCTGCAAGTGAAAATAAATATGTTGCCATCTAATATTGATATCATAGTAGCGCATGAGCAAAAATTGTGGTTGGAAAGTCAGTTTCTAATATATTTTAATTATTAAATTGTGCATTGCTGTGGAATAACAATAAATTGGCTTTGAGTTTTTTTGTATTAGTATACGTGGGATTATTCTGCTTTGGTATGTGTTTCTTTGTTAGTGATTTTTTCCTGGAGGAAGGAAAATAATTAAAATGTTATATTTAAAATTTTATTTCTGTACTTTATTGCAAATTCAGTTTAGGCTGAGCTTACTTCTTTGGTTTTTTTTTACAACAAAAATGTTAATAATCATGACTTGATTTATTATTTGCAGTTTATGACAATGACAGATTTTCAAAAATGTAAAGAAGAAAGCAGCTTTTTTTAACTCATTCAGTTTTAATGTTATTTTTTTACTCTTAAACATTGTAAATAAGACTTAAAACCGAAAGTTAGCATCAGCAAATGGAAAATCTAAAATTTTCTTTTCGAATGCAGTAGATTCTGGTTTTAAAAAATTCATATATAATTAAAACCAGAATTGCCAGAATTCGTTTCCGATAATAAGCATATTTTTTTAAACCAGAATTCATTTTCTGTAATAAAAAAGAAAAAGAAAATTTTGTTAAAACAATATTTAAATATTCATTTTCTATAATAAAAAAGAAAAAGAAAACTTGATTGAAAGAATATTAAAGTCGATTTCACATTTATTAAAAAGCGCAAGTGAATTCAAATTATTTAAGAAAGAAGTGGTTTGAAAGTATAAGAAAACCCATATTTGTTTACTGAAATGTATTTATACCTATTCCCTATGTTTTATATTCCGATAATTGCAAGTCCAAGTAAAAGGAAATAATTAATTATCTTATCTATTTTTACACCCAAAAATTTAGGAGTATAAGGAATCTACGTCCTCAGTTTGCGTAATATAAAAAGTATTTTAACCTTTTTTGGCAAAATAGTGTAAAAGGACAGTCTGAAATAATTATAAATAATTATGAACTAATTACTATTATTGAGTATGAATATTTTCTTTTCTTCAAGATTTATAGGTTACTATTATTTGCGTGTAAATTGCCAAGGAATTTCATTAAAATTTTTGATATTTTCCATTGGTGTTTCTTCTAAATATCTTTTTTTTTTTTTTTTATGTGCCAAATGCGTTTTTTCAGTGAATCTTGCGTGCTACGTTAGTTCAGGAATGACACATTGTTTAAAATTTCTGCTACCCTTTAATTTACTACTCCTCATTAAATTTCGTAAAATATTGTTAAATATGCTTTAAAATAATTTTGATTGAAATTAATTGAAATTCCATTTATCATCTGCAAGAAAATATACTTATTAGTTTTTAAATGTATTTGCAATAAAATTAATATAAGTTTTATCGACGGGCTAAGAATTTGTTTTTTATTATTATTTTATAAGTTTTCTCAAACAATGAGTCGGGAGGAGAGAAATTACAAAATCGCAAATAGAGATCTTGAAATTTACTGTATTTTTTACCAAACAACACAAAACTTACAAACCACACAAAACAAGTATGGTTACTATGAATGTTATTAATTAACGCATATGCTTATCTACATCTTATTTTTCCATGATTTTCAAGATCACATTTTCAAAGCTCCAGGCTGGCAGCCAGCTATGGGCGTTTTCAGAGTTTTCCTCGGGTATAACATCTGTACGAGCCAGTTCTCTCTAGAAAGTCCTTCACGAAGGCATTACTCTCCTTAGGCAGAAACCCTAGTGTGCTTTCGCATAATCAACTAAATAAACATCACATTCAAAGCAAATTATCTAAATAAATAAATAAGATAGCTAAATTTTTTAAATATTTGGTCATGCTGCTAAAATACTTGGGAAATATTGGTCTAAGGATTGTGATATTTTGTTATTAAAGGCAAATAAAATTCATTCAAATCTAATAGAAGTCTAAGGAAAAAAATTCCTACTTTGTGAAATTTTGTTTCGTCACTAAGAGCGGGGAAAATATTTAAAAGCCCTTTTCAGCAGGTGCTTTACTATACGTACTAACATGCAGTAGTATTTGTTTCAAATAAATTGATTAAGTTTAAAATCTGGAGGGAAAAAAATCAATATTAAAAAGTAAGTAATTTAATAGAAAGGTTTGTCTTTTAATAAAAGCAATTTAGTAAAAGGTTATTGACATAAAGAGTATTCTTAAGCTGCTATGGCTTTACTTTTTCATTTTTTAATAAACTTGTCCATGGTAAGTGAGGGGCCATATGCATTTCAGTGAGGAGCCATATGCATTTTCTAAAAATGATCAGGCTATTTGTGCAATAACAGGCCCTCATAACGTACTATGAAAGTACGACAATTAAATCCATATCTTGGTCTAAAGTAGAAATTAAGTCTTTTAACTTGAGTCAGGACATGTGTCTAAAAATTATTTCACTGTCTTTCGGAACAATTTTGGCATTAGCAATTCTCTAGCGAAATAATTTTTGTATTCAGAAGGAGACTTATATGCGGACAGTAAAATGAACTATTCTTATTTATCGCCATGTTTTCATCTTTTATAGGAACTTCTAATAAATGTAAACAACAATCGACTGTAAAAAATAATTCCATAAAATTATTAAAAATATTAATGGCGATCAGAATAGCCATAATGTATTTAACACGTTTGTATGTTAACTTTACAGCGTGCGAGACCTTTACTGAAAACTGAAGTTATCAATAACTGCAGATGGTCGTCTGAGAGAGTATTCGCTTATTTTGTAAATATTTTTATCGTTCGTATGCTTTGTAAAATATATTTCTGATGAACGTATTTCTATTTCTAACGCCGTATTGTTATCTATCTTTGTTTACTTTGTTGCTTGATAAATTTTTGTCCTTTATTCGCACACTGTCCAATGAATTAGAAACCCAAGATCAATATTTTATTGCACCACCTTTTGCACGGATAACTGGTCTGATTCGTTTGGGCATCGACTCTACATGCTTCTGGAGTGCATTTACGTCCAGAGGATACTATGCATCGGCTATGCAGCTTTTTAAATCTTGTAAATTAGATGGAAGAGGAGAGTGCTGTCGGATGCATCTGTTCATCACATCCCACGCATTTCGTATGGGGTGGTGGCCAAGGTGTTGGAAGTCAGACTGATGTTCAGCAAACCAATTTTGAACACTTCTGGCACGATGTATAGTTGCATTATCGTCCATGAAGTATCCGTCGCCGTCAGAGTAAAAATGCAACATTGCAGAATGCACTTGATCTGCCAGTATATCTAGGTATCTCTTGGCTGTTTGTTTGCCCTCGAGGAACACCAGGGCACCACTTCCATGCCTGCAGAACATGCCCCATATCATGAGACTTCCACCAAATCTTTGCACAATGTGAGTAAGGCAGGATGGATTCATGGCTTCATGGGGTTCTCGCCAAATTCGACGCCTTCCATCAGTGTAAAATAGGGTGTAGTTCATCCGACCATATTACCCGTTTCCAATCCAGCGTCTTCTTTCCCGACACCACTGCAAACGAATTCTTGCATGCTAGGCAGAAATGAATGGTTTTTCTGACTGGCACTGGACTATGCATTCCTATCCTCTGCAAATCTTTGCGCGTGGTTCGAGTTGAAATCTATTGGGAAGAGCCTTGGTTGACGATCTGTGTCAGCTGAAGCAGAGTAGAGTCCTTGTTCTGCCGTACAATTCATCGTCGATCACTCTGTTGCAAAACGTGCTTGAACCGCAGTTACATGTTCCAGAGAAAGACTTTGGGTTCTGATTCCAACTTTTGAAAGCCTTTGATATGGCTTCTTTTGAGAACTCAATGAGATTTGCTGTCTTCGAAACCGAGGCTTCTGCTAAAGGGGCACCAACAAAAAGCCCTTTTTCCAAATGGTGAAAGATCTGTTGTTTTCCCCATTTTACTTCATTCTTCGTTAAAAGCACTCTTACACCTTACTTAAACTAGCATTCTAACCACGTGTAACTCACGTCATAAAAAAAGGTGGCATACTTCATCCCTAGCACGTATTCAAGCGAAAATCTCAAAGGTTTCTAAATCATTGGCCAGTGTGTGTAACTATCTCTATTACTTCATCTCAATATCATTAAAAACTTAATTTTTTTTAATTGTGGCAACTAAGAAAATTCGTAATATTAGAAGATTTCAGTATGGAAGTTGATTAAGTTAGGAATGAAATAATGAGTCAGATATTTAAATAGTTTTTTTTAATTGCTGCTATAGGGTCGAACTTATATTTATATTGTTTGCATATTATATTTGTAAATATAATTTGTTTTTTCCGATAACTGTTTTATGGTAATCGGAATGTCAAGTTCTATTTGAAAATTAACTCCCGAAACTTTGAATATTATCGATCATAAACGACTAATTTTTGTTCCAAATAACTTCGCATGAAGTTATCAAGTTTACATTAATTTGTTATGGAACCAGTCTTTCCGAAAAAGCAAACCTTTCTAAATTCATAAATTCAGAAAAATTTATCTATTAAAAAAAGTATTATGCTCACTTATCTTGACAAAACACCTTGGGAAACCTTCTGAAAGATATTTTCATCCTCTCCCCCCTCTCTCTCTTTCTTAACAAACTAAGCTATCTGAAAGCAATAGATACAGTACTTAAGAATATTCGTTCTTTGATTTAAATAATAAAAATGCATTTAATTCAAGATCTGTGTAGTTAAAAATATTCAGAATTTTTATAGAATGATGCTACGTAATTTGTATTATTTATTTCGCATTTTATAAAATTTAATTAATTTTTGGCTAATAAACTCAACGATTTTAAAGCGAGCAGTGGCAACACTGTACGGGATAAACGTTTTTATATCCAGCGTGCGAGACTGTCTGTCGAAAATTCTAAATGTATGCTGTTTTTAAATATTTTTTAGTTTTTCTATTCAATTGATTTTATATGGCGTAAATACGAAGAACATAATATTTAAATGTAAATAATAAATGTAAACAACAATACACTGTATAATGGCGATCGGAATAGCCATAATGAATAACTATTTCAATTTCTAAAAGCCAATGACTTTTAGAAATTGAAATAGTTAACCAACTTTAGTCCAGTTTAGGAAACTTTTGAAACTCTTAGTTTTAAAAGATAACTACAATAAATCATCTTGTAGTGGGCATTTCCATTGACGACCACCTCTGAAACTGAGGATATTTATGAATATCCCCTCGCCAAAATAAAGTTAACATACAAAACTTTAATAATAAAAAGACAAAAAAAGGTTTCGTAAGAACTGAGAGCTGATCTGATATAATGAGAAAACTGAGCACTGATGTAATGAACTGAGAAAAGACCGAAATAACGCTGCATGCATTGGGAATTCTAAGCATATACTATGCTGCTTTTAAAATATTTGTGATTTTGCTGTTGAATTATATAGTATGGAGTAAGTGCGAAGAAAACGATGCTTAATAATAAAGCTAACCCTTTTTTTTTTTTTTTTAAGCAGCAGTGAGTGTATCAGCAGACTGCGAGTTCAGCGAGAACGTAAAAGACACTTTAAGAAACCCTTTTGGCCGATCGCTAAATTCAGAATTTTTCAGATTTTATTTTTAAGATTATTATGCATAGATTTATTTTTAATTTTTCCCCCACTTTTTTTAGCTCACTGTTCGATAATGCTCGATAAAGCTGGATAAACAAATAAATTTCTTTCGCTTATAAATGTATCATTTTATGTCATAATACATTTTATTCTTTGTTATTGCACTTATGAGACCAGACATTTGACAAGATTAAATGGTTACAGATTTTATTTTCAGTTAGCAATATTACTTTGGTATTTATTGCTTTAATATATGATATATTTTCGCGCACTTGCCTGAAAGAATTCCTTCTGCTTTTAATTTCTGAAAAACTACTGATTACATTATGATATTTTGAATTGTTTATAGAAAATGAATAACAATTTGTAAATTTTACTTGACCATATGTGATTGAGCTAATCTGAAGAAGATTTTTGAGGATATTCATTTTATTTTGTGCTATATGCGTGAATTTTGTCGTGATTAAGACGAATTGAAATTTGAAAGGATTTCGTTTTGTACTGAATTAAAAAAAAAAAAAAAAAAAAACTCATAATTGCACGTGTTCTATAATCAAAAACTCCAATTATTAATTTTCTGGTATCTAAATTTGGTCTAGAATTGCATTACTTCGTGTGATCGAGAATTCCGCAATTTTCGATTTTAGGTTTCTTGCATATTTATCTGGCTAACTACATAACAAAGAAAACCAAGTTTTCTTTTCCCAGTCCTTTTCCCAGATTTCTTTTCGAGGTTTTTCTCATTTGCTGCGAAGATTTTCATCAAGTCTGTTTTCATTTCCTGTAGCTTCGTGCTAGAGTACAGAAGTAACTTCTTGCATCATGATTCATCTTGTTTGGTCCTGCTACTTACGGGATGTCAAGGAAGTTAATGACTTCTCTGGTGAGACACCCCATCCTCTGTGAGGCTGCCTTTCCCCAAATTCAAAGGCAGGATGATATATAAGTGGTCCTGGAATGAAAAATGAATGCGATGTTTCTGACTTTCTCTCTGCTGGAGTGCGACTCTCTCCACCCTGGGCCAGGGCATCGGAGAAATTAAAATTTGATGACGGAGGAAATCCATTTGCGGTTTCTGGGACCGCGGGCGAACAAACGCGATCGCGCATTGTGCACTCTCATGGCGAGCGTAAGGATTTTTTTTAGAAAGGGGGGAAGGTAGGGATGACAGGAGGGGGGATATCCTTATGGGCTGAAAATCACTCCGCCAAACTCCGAAGTCCGGATGTTTTACAAAACCGACAGTACCGGGATGAATTCAATGAATTCGCGCCTCTCAGAAAAGGAGGGAAAAAAAAAAGCCTCAAAATAAAGAATGAAAAAATAGTGCAACGCACGGGCCTACAACAGCCTACAAAAATATACAAAAAAAAGTTCAAAGGGAGCGGGCCCCTTTCCCCCTATTTTTTTTCTCTATTTATTTTTGTTATATATGAAGAGGGGCCTACTTCTCTCTCTTACCCGCTCTTATTACATTTTTTCCCCGTAAGCTTGCTACCCTGTCTCTTCAGTTAGTGTACTTCTTAAGAGGGAATGGGGGTAGCGAGACTAGGGAAATAATGGTAGAGGGTATTTGGGGGGGCTCGTGCTGGCACAAACCAAAACCCACGTGCGGCGATCAATAGCCGGCGAGCCACGCGAGCTTTCGCCTCCCATTGGACCCTTCGCGGTCGTGGGGGCGGAGCATAGGCAAATTCCAATTGGGTGGCGGAGGCGGATAAATTTGCATATGCATAGGCGGGGGCGGGCTTTGAATATTCGGAGTTGGAAGGGATCTGATTCGTAGGTGGGCTTTTCTTCAACATCTCGACCTTATGTTGATGACCTTGGTGGACACTTGAGCCCTTGTGTCTTTCCACGGGGTAAAAAGAAGGGAATGTAGAAGATGGACCAAAAGAACGCGGTCCTTTCGACGGACCGCGGGCTGTGATCCTCGTGTGGTTTTACATTCCAAAATGCCTCGCTCTGGCATCTATTTCATCATATTATCTTTCTTTATTTTTTAGTTTACCTGCATACTTTTTAAAAACACATCATGGAGTTTTTTATGGGTTCTTTTCAAAGGGTCATAGTTAAGAGCGGCTGTCAAGACTTCTTATCACATTTACTGATGTGACACCTCACTATTTTGATTTAAGATGAGCTGCCACGTGTCATAAATGTGTAACATAGGAAGGAACATTTGCGGGACGTTAAAAATGTCACCTATTTTGTTGTAGTATATGGTTATGATAAATAGGGAAACTCAAACTGCTATAACAGACCCCTGAGGAACATTTCGTTATATTTAGATTATTTTATCAAGTTTTTTAAAACGCGTAAATACGTTCTTTGACAATTTTGCTTTTAAATGGCCAAGTCATTAAAAAATAAGTATGGGTGTACCAGTCCAAGTGTTAAACCAAATTATTCCGAGCTTGATAAAACTGGATTTTTTTTTTTTTTAAACAAAATGACTAACTTGGTTTGGTGGAGGTAAAAATATATTGTTAAGATGCCATTTCTGTTTTTAATTTTTTTTATGACCTGTGTATAAAAAGAGGAACAAGTTAGCGTAGGTTAATTGCATAGATTTTCTTATATGAAAACTTTAAGAAATTCCTTCAACACACATTTGTGAGTATTTTATGTAAAATAAAAATATTATAACTGCAAAGCTTCTTTTAAGTAAGTATATGATAAATCATCTGGCAGAAGTTTGGATAATTATTTTTTTTTTTTTCCAATCTCATCCAGTTTTTTTCAGTAATTTAATTTTTGTGATGTTTTAATCATTTAAGACAGCCACTTCACTATGTTACTGCTTTGAAGTACTGAATTTTTAACAAATATTTATTTTCTAATTTATCAGGATTAGATTTTTTAAACAGCGCTACCTTTTTCTATGCATAGGCTAAATTTTAATTATTATCAGTGATTAATTTTTATTTAGATTTTATTTAATCGCTAATTTTTATTTAGTGCAAAGAAAATGCTTTTAAAACATTTTTCTAGTCTTCGTTTAAATTTTTTAAAACTCATAAAACAGTTTCGAACATTTAAAATACTATTAAGTTTTTTTATTTCATATGATTTTTCGCTTCATTCATTGAAGATATTTATTACAAGATTCCAGAACGTTTTTAATCTATAATTAGTGATGTGGTAGAATCATGAGAATTGGTAATGCTGTTTTATAAAGAAAGAAGGAAATGTCTAATCATGCAGTGTAATAATGAACGGCTTTTGTGTAATATGTTTAATTACTAAATTCCGTATATTGCACCAAAGCCGTTTTACTGTTACACTACATGTTTAGAGATTTTATTGCCTTTAATTGATAATACAGTGAAAACAGTTGAATATTTGTATGGAAGATGGCAGAATTTTACATTTTCCAAATCTGGTAATTCAGTACTGCAGATTATAAGCTTCAGATTTTTTCGAAATTCTTATTTTTCAAATTTATTTTTATCTTAAAATAAGGAATTTTTTGGCACAAACTAGTAAACATATTGAAGAAATATTACCTTGAAATTTAAAATAAAAGAATAGAAATCATTTAGAAACTGTATGAATCCTTAAAAAATTTTTATATTTGAATTTATTATATTGCTTATGAGTATAAAAAACTAGTTAATTAAAACAGTATGCTACTTCTATATAAATATTAAATAATCTATATAAATATTACATCTTCATAATCTATATAAATATTAGCAGAGGGAATAACAAAGTGTAAAAATATCGGTAAAAGACATTGACAGCAACACTTAAGTATTAATAAATACTGTGCGCTCTGTTCGCTGTATTGTATAATTTACTAGCGGAAGTACTCGAAGGTAGTTAAGTTAGATTGAGAGTAATGCATCTAACAAGAGACAGAACGATACTGCTGTAATCCTTCTCTAATAACGATGCAAAAAATACGATTCATAGTCATACATTTTTCAGTCTGATGCGATATGGAATCTACATAAAAAATTTCAATAGAAAAATAAGCTAATTATCTCTCATTATATCAGCAACAATGGCACGCAGTTTTTAATGATTTTCGTCTTTCTAATCAAATGGTCGTAAAAACTCAAGTTCCATCCAATATTTCACCTATATTCAATTTTAGTGGACTAAATGTGGCAAAAAAAAATTATCATAATTGATCGCAAATCAATAGCGCGAACAATGAAACAAACAAACACACAAACAGACATTCTTCTTTATATGTATAGATTTTGTAAAATATACAAATTTTTGATTAACACACTGTACGATTTGAAAGCGAGCAGTAAAAAAAAACACTTTTCAAAGTAAAGCATTTTTATCTCCAACGAGCGAGACTGTTGCCACTCCGAAAAATGAGTGCTAAAATTAGCGCTTTCAGTATTTTTAATTAATATTTCGGCTGATTAAAGTCGTACGAAGATGGGAATAGTCGAAATGGCTTGCCACGAATTTTTGGAATCGGGACTAATGTATTTAATGTTTGGCAATGCTACTTTTATTTCATCCTAAAACTTAGAAATTTTTTATTAACAAACTCTAGAATTTGAAAGCGAGCAGTAGTAGTTTAACTTTCGAAATAAAGAAGATTTTTCATTTGTAGCTTGCGAGACTGTTGCCACTTGAAAAAATGAGGGCGACAATGATCGTTTTTCCGAGTTTTTAATTTATATCTCTGATTTTAGCTACTTTCTTTTGAGAAAAAAGTAGAAGTCGATCTTTTCCAGGACCCAGATAAGAATTGTAGAAAGTTTGGTGAGGATAGCTGTAGTAGTGACTGAGTTATTAGTGAACAAATACACACACGAACTTTCTTCTTTATATATATAAATTTAACTAAAAAATTTTAAAGCACGTAAACCTTTAATGTAGTAAACAAAAGAGACTTTCTAGCGATGTTTGTCATTTATCTTGTCTACGAAATAAATTTTTATTTACATAAATATTACATAATGCACAATCTTTAAATTGACAGTGTGAATTATGTCATCAGATTCTCTTAGAAATATTTTTATATCCATCGTTTGAAGCATCAATTTTTAAAAAAGCAGTAAATATTCGCTAATTGAAGTTTGTTGCTATTTAAATTTTCGCCATTATTTTCTTGTTTCTTGTGCGCTGTAAATTTAGTCGATGTCAAAATAGATGAAGTAAAGGACTAATGATACAGTTCACAAAACTAAATTTAAATATTAAAATTTAAAGTTTTGCCTAGCATTTAACAAAAACAAAAACAAAACAAAAAAATGTTCCGTAATTTGTATAAAAACATAGAGCATTTTAAATAAGAAAATGCTTATTACTTTAGCCTTTAAAATTCATTATGCATTTTATAGCGTAACCAATTCCTTGTATAAATAAATGCACTTATTTTGCTTTTTGTTATGCATTTATTATGAACTTATTATGCATTCTGTGCATATAAAACGCATTTAGTGTAAAAGTTTCTATAATATTACCAGTTTTTTGTGCAAGAACTTAAGCCTAGTACAGAAGAATATTAAAATTTATCCGAAAATATTATCAGTTGTGAATTTATAGAGTACAAAAATGTTCTGTGCTTAAAATTAGTAAAGAAACAATCTTGTATTTGCCGTAAATTTAGAGAAAAAACTCAATCGATTTCGAGGGCAAACAGGTTCTTCTTCATCAGAAGCAAAGAAATTTGCAAGACTCAAGTCTTCTTTGACGCCAAATACAAGGTTGGTTCTTTATTTAATTTTAAGTCTCACTTTGGTGTATTTCTCTTCTGATGTGTTCTATGCTATTAATCCGTCAAGTTGCATATTACATTTGTTTTGGTACACACAAAATTAATAATCAGTTTGTCCCGTGCGGAAAGCAGATCCAGTGCAACGAAATGTTGATTGTTTCTGAACATTTTTTTTTTTTTTTTTGAGGTTTCTTCATATATTTACACATTGGTTAAATCTGATGTTAATTTCGAATATATGATTAGAGTTGCGTAAAAATTAAAACGTGAAAATTACTTTTTAATATTGGTCATTCAAGAAACATTCTTATCGGTCATCAACCTGTATTTGAACATTCCCTTTTCATAATAAATGTAAACAGACAATGAAATTCTTGTAAAATACTATCACTCTTTGTAAGAAAATTGGCAGACATCCTTCTTCAAAGCTTGATTTTAAACATATTTTATTTGCTTCTTACAGACGTAAAAACATAATTAGTTTAGGCCTTCTTCAAAAAACTTTACGCAATATCGCTTTGTGATAGTAGAAATTAGTTTTATCGAAACGTCTTTTTTGTACAACTATGTAACATTTATAGAGATGTATTGTATAAGTTTTATACAATGTAGCTTTATAATTCTTATCATTCGTGTAGGCTGAAGACCGTTTTCTACTTTATTTATGCTGAGGCAATAAATGTGTTCTTCAATAAAAGTACAGCTTTTTTCTAGATGTTCGCAAATAAAATAAAGCTTTCTGTAAATTTTCCCACGTGATAAGAGTTTTGCTAAGTCGCTTCTATTTTTTTATTCTTTAACAGCAAATCTTAACAATTTTTCCTCTTTTTATAAGTAAGGTTTTAAAGGGGGAGAATTTATAAAATATATTTCGAGCGTAATAATTGATGACAACCGATTTTTATTTTTGCTGGCAAAAATACTTGCTTTTTTTATTAACATTTAGGATATTTTTACTAAAACTAAGCTGCTATTTATTTATTAGCAGTTAGACATTCGTACAGTTCCAAAACGGAGAAAGAATTGCTATATCCTGCTAAAGCTTAGTAATTCAAGAACGCAAAACTTGAAACGAAAGAGAAAATGCCGGTTAAATATTTGAAGGTCACCTGTTATCTACGCGAAACAAGTTAAATGAGTGAAATACAAAGGTTATGGTTATTCAGTTATGGCAAAGCACACGAGGGCTATCTGCCTAAAGGGAGGGATGCCTTCGTGAAGGACTTTCTAAAGGGAAACTGGCTCGTATACACGTTACACATGGGGAAAACCTTGAAAACGCCCATGCAGCCAGCCCGTTCGCGGGATTCGAACCTCGGACCGAACTACCAGTGTTCAGCGACTTTACCGCTCGGCCGCTGGTGAGCGTGAAATACAAAGAAAAATACCAATAAAATAAAAATTATATTTCAACTAGAAAAACTGAGAAATAGTACATATCAAACCAAAACAAAAACAACGGAAATTTTTGTCAATCTCCTCTGTTTAATGCTTCAAACAGAACTTGTCAAGGGAAAAGTGTTTTGAAGCTTTAAACCAAGTTGATCAACGAGTTACGATACACATGTTTCGTTCAAATGAACTCAGTGAGACTTTAAACCGTGAAAAAGTTATTTCATATTCTGTACAAACTGCATCTGATTAAAATGTCTCTATACTCAACTTTACTCATTTATAGACTTAAATACATGGGGTATTGTTCGATTATAATGATTCTCGGTATAGAATGTGAGAACTTTTTCTTGTAACACATTATAGCGGGCTTGCGTTATCTGAATATGGTAAGCCTCTTATATCGTCTGCAAGCGGGCAAAAATTTTCATACTATTAATCTTTAGCTTTCTTCCAGTGGACGTCTGCTGTTATGGGTTTGAAGGGTGAGCAAAACTTAATAAATAATTTGACCCGAATAGGCAGCCATTTGGTGTTTTGCTTATGATCCTGATACAAAATGTCAGTAAGAGTGGGTAAGAGAAGCCACAAAAGCTTCGACTCTAAAAATCTCGATAAAAGACCATTTTTGTGTACTTTTCTGATTGGAAAGGAATAATTCGCTATAATAATAAGAAGAACAATTCGAAAAGGTTAAGTTCTTGAGGAACAAGGGATGAATTCCATGTCTTACAAAGACGTAATGGACTGTTTCCAAGCAATTTCCCTTTCCCCCCCCCAAGCAGCTCTAGAATGAAAAGTATCACAATTCTCAAACACAAGTCTCATTTCAAAGTCATTATTATCATAGCATTGGAGGGATTCAAAGTAACCAAGCGTTGTATGGATTTTAAATATTATATATTGAAAGTTAAGAGGTAAAAACATCATTAGTGTTCAGATGTTGTTTTAAGCAACATCAGCATACATAGAAGTTATGTAAAGTTTTATTACTAATTTCATAAAAATTTCAATTTTGTACGAACTTAGACCTAAAATTTTGAGCCGCTGTGTGTTTGTTGGTGGTAGTATGTATCAGGATCCTGAAAGAACGTAAGAAAAGTAAACAAATAACGAGAAAAACAAAACGAAATGTTATCATCAAAACAAATTTTAGAGTCGAATCCAATGGACAGCGATGGAGATGAATCAGACTCGGGGGGGGGGAAGAAGTTATCGAAACCAGAAGTGCAGTTTTGCGTGAAAAAATAAAAAACTTCTGAAATGTTTTTAAAATATTTCTAAAATACATATATAGCATAATATGATATTGATTTATAAAATCTTAATACATTTTCTCACATTATTTCCTTTTTGTTGACATTGTATTGACTTTAATTTGTTGATTAAAATGCATAAAAATTGAATTTTTAGAGCTGTGTTAACTATATGAATACATAATTTTTCATTTTTTTTAATGTTTCGTTTTTTATTGAAGAGTCTTTAACGCTTAGTATATCTTGGATGGCAATACAACGATGTTTTAACTTTAGCCCCTAACAATAGAGGAACACTATACTGTTTAGTTTGAATCAATGCAAAATAATACAATGCTCCTTTGTTTCAACAATAAATATTCTAACGATAAAGGAATTGTTTATAGCTATACACGATGTTGTTTTTCCTAACAGTAAAGGTGAACTGTATGTAATGTCAAGGGCCATTCACACTGGGGCTTAATTGAGCTAACGGAGTTGGTTCCACATGTCGACAATTCCATGAAGGTCAGATTTTTCAAATGAAGAAAAACTGATTTTTTTCAAGTCGACGGAGTTATGTCGTCTATGAAGAATAATAAAAAGACGCCTGCAGTTTCAATAAACTGTAACTGCGTCTTAATTTCGCGTAACAGGTTGAAAAGTAACTACAACATTAAATTGCACAAGAATCTGCATATTTTTTTTTATTTGTTGTTATTTATCTCTTTCAAAAATCTACTAAAAAATTAAGAGTCTAACTATTTTAAAAAGACCAAGATATTTTTTATTTTGCAAATGTAACGTCTTTCAGCCTGCAGACAATAAACAATTTGATTTCAAGCATAAAAATGGAAAATAGTCTTAATTTGCGTAATAGGGTACATAAATTTAATATGAAAACATCTCCAAGAATATTTTGTAATTTAGAAAGAGAAGAAATTAGCTCTTAGATATTAAAAACAAATAGAAACAAATTTCGCGTAAAAAG
>KK115348.1:201541-212855 GCA_000611955.2 Stegodyphus mimosarum
AAAAACTTTAATATATATATATATTAAAACTAGGTATGTTGCTGAACTTTACACTCTAAGTATGCATAAAGTATTTTGCTATGTCATTGTGCATATCAATGTATTTAATATATTTTATTGAAGTACTTATTTTTCCCCTTCAAATATTGTTATCTTTTTATGAAAATTTACTAACTAAATATAACTAATGTACTTAAGTATACAAGAATATAACTAATATACTTGAGTACTGGTTAATATGGTTGAAATAATAATAATGATATAATGCCCACGACAGTAATAATAATAATAAAAAAAGATGAAAAAATCTGAAAGCTTTCAGATTTTACATTACGCTTAAAGGATCATTTTTTTAACGTTTTGTGGGTTACTTTTATTTAATCATGCCTCATTATTTAATCATGTGTAAATCATGCCTTGTTTAAAATTTTTTAAAAGTTTGGATATTATAGGACGATGTGAAAGTTTCCTCAGTATGAAGACTTGGAACACATGGCCGCATGTGCTCCTGTGTAAATCATGCCTTGTTTATTGCAGCATAAATGATGCATTTTTATATAGCTGTTGAATTTTCGTTTTAACTTAAAAAGTGAAATCTGGAATTGGGATATTCATTATAGTGAAGTAATGCGTATGATAAGTAGAAAGATATTTTTTATATAAATATGCATAATGGTTTTAAATAAATAGAATATATACTCTCGCAAGGGTCAATACGTCGCCTTCATGCCAACGAATGATTAATTTTCTCTAAGTTTTAATTTTTATGATTAAAAAATTATTTCAAATTTTTATTTGCCTTTGGGAAAATTTCCGCTATTAATAAATGTTTTAAATTACTAATTTATTAGTGTCATTACACTCAGTTAAAATTTGAATAAGAACAATGAAAAGCTCTTTTGAAATTAAGTTTTTAAATAAAATAACATCTAATAAAAATTTTTAATTCTTTTGATATGGATAAAAAATAAAAAATCTAACACAGCCAAAATATCTTATTTCTGCTAAAATGTCTTACAAAGTTTTTGTAAAGAAAGCAATTTCATTTTATAGAATTAATATACAGGAAAGAATGCAAGCGTGAAGAAATGTAATTTGTAAAATCTTGTTCTGTTAAAAAATTCCGCTTATGCACCTACTTCTAAATTAATGAACATATATAATAAACTCGAGTTTGAATTAGCGCATTATTAATTTTAATGAGAAATTTAAAACCTTATAAACTGTAAAATTAAGCGCGCAAACGAAAATAAAAAAAAAAAATTAACAAATAATAAAATATTATTCTTTGCTTAAACTAGTTCTTTTGAAAATCTCACAGTAATTAAAATAAAAAGGCTATTTTTATGTGAGCTAGAAAAATATATATTTAAATAAGCCTTTCGCATGGCATGGATTTTATAAAATATACGTCAATATAAAAAATTTTTATTAACTTCAAAATTCTGAAAAAAAAAGTTAAAATTTCAAAAGAAATTCAAGAAGAAAATTTATCATAAAAATTCGAAAAAGATTAAAAGAATTAATGTGTATTGTAGATGTTAAACAAAATCCCAACAGCCCCCTCCCCTTTTTTTTCGCCTAATTCTACATTTTAGATTGGCGTTTTATCTTCTGTATGTATAATATTAAAAACCATTTCTCTCCCAGTGCTCCCAAGCAGCAACGTTTATGAAAGGACTATAAGGTATTTCTCCCGCCTTCTTAACATGCCTTCGTGGTGTAATGGTCAGCACACTCGGTGCGTATTCGAGAGGTCCGAGTCCCGGCGAGGGCTTTGCTCATTTTTCATGTCTCCTCCTTCGAAATAACCTAATGTCTCTACAAACCTGCTTAAATTCCTTTTTTTTTCTGATTTTATGTAACAGCCTGTTTAATTCACTTACTAGTTAAATGATTTTGAAAGCGACTTGTTTTAGCAAAAAATAATTTTTTATTTTTAAGTATTTATTGCAGTAGACGTTTTTAAGTTGTATCCCTTTTCTAACAAGCATTTTGATGTGAGAATCGCCTGCCCCCAGAAAAATCGAAATTATATAAATTCAAAATAAAATTTTTTGTTAATTACTTTAAGATATTTTACAAGTTTTGTCAGTGAATTTGCATAGCGAGTAAATTTATGAGTGAAAGAGACGATATATAAGGGTACGTAAATAAAAATACTCTAAAAAATAACTATACTGAAGTTTATTGCTTTCTTCTGGTTTTATTTTTCATAGAAAGTAAAGTAATATTAATAAATAGTAAAATCTTAAGCAAAATCGAAGTTTTAAAGTAAAATAGAATAAATGATGGTCTCCCTTTAAAGAAGGGGTGATCTTTTTTCATTTCTTTATTTTTTTTTTATTCTAGAGATAGACTTACTATTAATTTTTAAAGGAAACTGATTATTTTGCTATTAATTTTCACCTTTTCTTTTAAAATAAATTTTTATTAATTTTTCTCCGAAATAATCTTATTAATTTTATGCAACAAATACAGTTAAATAACTCTATTTCTTCAGTCGCTTTTGGGCTACATTGCCATCCTAAAATGGCCCCACCAGCAGCCGAATCGTGAAGATCACTGAATACCGGTAGTTCGTTCCGAGTTCGAATCTGCATGACTGGATTTCGTGTTTGCCTCATATGTAGCATGAAAGCAAACCATCTGTTCACGAAGGCATACTTTCCCTTTGGCAGATAGCCTTCGTATCTTCGCCATACTCACGTGGTCTAATCGTCATAAAAGAAAATAAATAACGTTTATGTTGATTTTCTGGTGCGAAAATAAAGTAAAATCCTATTAATAAGACTACGTTAGAAGTCATAACTATAAGAAATATGCATGTAAATATTCAGTTTTCTAATTCGGTTCTGAGTAATATGAATTAGAAATTTTTCAAAGAGTTCAAAAATCCTTTCATGTGATGTGCTAGATTCCTAATCCTTACCTAGCATATTTTATTGTGTTTTTCATAATAAAGTTAATTAACAAAATAATAATAATAATATAACTTAAAAAACTACAGGCGAAGCTGCGACTATTAACGCAGGGAGTCCCAGCTCTGGGCATTCACGAGGGAGGAAGGATGGAAATGGGACATTTTCCTTCTCCTCTGAATCGAGTAAAAAGTATGTTTTTGTATCAGTGCATATATAGGATACGTTTTTTTTTGTATTGATTGGTATTATTTTTTTGTATTGTACTGTGCTTTATAACATACATGTGAGCCTCCAAAAATTAAATATATAAAACAAATTTAATGTAATTACTTGTCTCCAGTTTTTTGTCCTTCACGGAAATTTTCTGCCGATTCTCATGCCTTGTTAAGAATTGCTAATGTAAGTAATCAATTTTTATTTTTCTTTCAGCTTTTTATTTTCCCACTTGATTTCTTCGATTCTGCAAAAGGGGGAGAAAAAATTAAGTAATCCAGCGTCGGTGACATTCAAGTGAAGTTAGACGTTTCTTGCCTTTTTTTTCCCTAGGAATCCGATATTAACATGCTTCGTCGTCTCCTTGGGTTTTAAATTGTATTTACGTTCCAAGCATAAGCTTCAGAGAGAACCTATTTTTCACCGGCTGGCGTTGAACCTGCCAGGTTCGGGTTACATACACCCTGGACGCTAAGAAATAGTTGGGGCTGTGATGAATATCATAGGGAAACGAGTCTTCAGAGAATTCCTTTCGTCCATCCTTTCTGTGGATAATTCAACAAAAAACTTGTTCTATTATGTTTAAGAACACGCAAGAAGAAGAAGAAGTAAAAAAGAAAAGGGAAGATCCTCGCTCTATAAACATTTTTCTTTGGTGGTAGGCGATATTGTGAATATTTCAATACACCCCTCGATTAAGAAGATTGAAGAACTCTTCTTAAATCATGGAATTTTGGGTCGTTTTTCATTCAAATGAGCCCCATAGACCCCGAAGCGCACGGACATCCACCACTTTTTTTTTAAAGGTTTCGGGTCCTTTGTGCAGTAATAGCCCTCTTGCATCTTGAGAGGGAAGGTTTTAAAACGAAAAAAAAAAAAAAAAAGGATTGGTAAATAGATAAAAATTCAAGCAAAAAGTTTAGTTTGTTTATACCTTGATTGGGTTTGGTTCGTAATGCATTTTTCATGGGCATGTGTACACATATTTCTTCTGGAATTAAGTTTTCACATATAGGAAAAGTTCAAAGGTTCTTGTTTACAACGCAAACTCTTTATACCCTTTTCAAGGAACTGTGCTGTACATATTTTGGAAATACTCTGATATTGGGTACTAGATGGTCGTTATTTGTGCCTGTTGGCAAAAATTTAAGGTGCATATTCGATAACTGCACTACTTTATGGCGTAGTCTAATTTTCAGTTGTATTTTACAAGTTAACTCTGAAAGTTCTCATGGAGGAAGTTAGTTCTACAGCATAATGTAATGAAATCTTGTTCAGCTTTCTGCATTTTCTCTTTTATTCTGACACGAGTGACATTAGATCTTATATTTAATATCTGCTCCGTGATTTGGTAACCTTAAAATTAACTTTTTAAAAAACTAAGATTGATGTATTAAATCAGCTTTGCATGTGAATGCAAAGTGTACGATGATTGATGAAGCAAAAACTTTTATCTGTGAAACTTAAACGAGTGTTTGATTTCTTAAATATGATTTAAGAATTATTAAAAATATTGCTTACTAATTTTGCTAATGCTTCATTATTCTTAGCTGAGAATTTTGTTAGCATTGAATTTATTTGAGATCTATTTATGTTTTTACCGAAGATAGTAGGTTTTAGCATCGCAATATTATTATTGTCGGTTGGGCTGGACAATGTCGTTTTTTTATGTGTTACTTTATGCTCAATTTTTCATCAATTGGTTTTATGCAATTGATTACAAATTCTTTTTTCTCATTCTCTTTGTCTTAATTTCAACATTCAGATATGTAAATTCAGCATTACAAAAATGTTTAATCAGTCGTTAAGCGGACAGCAGAAATGCTTGTTCATTTGGTAGTCCATTATCATCAGTATCTAAGTTTGTTTTACTAAATGAACGGAAAGAATCATCAATTTTTTAACATAAATGCCGTTAACTATACTAACTTAGGCCGCTATCACATGTCCATCTGTTTCGGACGAACAACTGTTTCAAACAGTTTTTTTCACCGGGTTTATTTGTTGGAAGAAAGACGCGCTATGGTTTCTTTCCACCTGCAAAAAAATTGTAGGCTGTGCTTTTCCATCAAATCAACAACAAACTAAAGAACTTGAACGGGATTTCTTTGTTGGTCTCTGCGTTTGTAAAGAAGAATCAATTTCCCTTTTGCATGGTAATCTTAAAGCGATCCGAAGTGACTGGCTGTTTTATATCATATAACCGAGCAGAAAAATTGCACTAAACAGTTGTTCTTCCGAAACGTTTCAATGTGTGATACAGCCTTTAGTCGTTTTAGTCGTCCCTCAGAAATTATAAATGAAACATATACTGACAAAAACAGTTCGAAAAATTACGAATTGTGAAATATCTGCGTGTAAAAATTTAAAGACTGTTTGTACATTTAATTTACTACACGTTATAATACCTTCAAAAACTCCCTCATTTCCCTGTGGTGCAATTAGGTATTAATTTGGTGATGAATTTAAAGGCGGAATAATTAGACAAACAGTCTCTGACAGATAGCTTCCCTCTTGAATGTTGAAACAATTCACATTTCTTTAAAGATAAATACTCACTAATATATGTGTAAATGTGCTATATAGCATAACGAAATATCCTCCGGAAGCAGACTTTTTTTTTTTAAAGGCGGGCTCTTAGACGGCTTCGGCTTGGCCACTACTAAGCCCAAAAGTGGTGGTCACTTTATTGTGGCCCAATAGGTGGGCCACTTTGCCGCCTATGAAGGAACGGGCAGTTACAACCATGCCTTCTCCGGAATTCGAATCCGGACTCTTTGGTATCGCAGTCGGCTCCTCTAACCACTATACCGTCTGGGCGACGCGCAGATTTGATCTAATTCGGTACATTTTCCTACGAACAAGGTGAAGAAAAGCCATTTAAGCACCTTTAGAACTAGCATAAATCTTGACGGTTTTCGATTGTGGCTCGCTGGAAATGCGTTCTCAATAAACCAGTATAAAAACAGTTTTAAACCATACTAAAATTTTACCTGAAAACGTTAGCAAGTTTAAAACATTACAAATCATTAAGTATTCGTAGCAGAGCCACGATGAATAGAATGATTTCATAGCAGAGGTAAAGTTAATTAACTTACGTAACTAATTTCCGTTCTCATAGAAGAAAAGTCTTTTAGTTGCAATCGTGTGTTTTTATTGAAAATGTAGGATTCATGTAAATTGTATTACCCTTTTCAAGAGTAAATATTTTGAAAGAACAGCATTTTATATGTAAATCAATTAATTAAAACCTGTAAATCCATCTTTTACTCGAAAAGTGGTATCAGACGTCCTAGTATTGACTTATCAAAGGGTTAGAAAGGAACTGATAATGCTCTTACGTCATATTACCCCTTCCCCCAAGAAAAGAAGCTGTCGTGCATTACCACAGTTATTGGATGAACGTCTTATATTTTTCTACTGGATTAATTTTGTAACGGAAGAAAAGGTTTTCTACTGGATTAAGATATAGCTATGAAGTGAATCATTGCTATATTTTAAAGGTGATTTAACATTTCTTCAATGAAATGGTTGCCAGCATATTAACACAGAAAACAAATTGTGTTAATGCGAGATGCGCGGGCGACTCACAACGATATTTGCTTTCTTCATGTCGAAGAGTCTTTGAGATACCTTTGCAAACACTATTAAACCACTTTCACCTTCTTGCACTATCCCAGCTTGTTTAGCCGAATTCCTTGCTTTGTGTTGTCTATGCCACATGCGCACTTTTCAAATTCATGTAAATGGATTCGAAAACTTGATTTGTCAAGCCAAGCAGCAACGACTTATAGTTATCTAATGTCCAATTTTGATTGGTTTCTGAAAATTAGAAACTAGCCCTTCCGAAGACATATTTCCTATGGCCATACTATAGTCTGTTTGCTTTTATCACTGTACCATTAAAAAAGGAAGGATAAAAAAAAGAATCTTTATAATTAGGTGAGTTCGAAAATTAAATTCTTTTATGGTAGTCCAACAAGCTATCTGAAGCTTTCTAGTTGGTGTCAAAAATCAGTTTTACGATTACAGCCACATTTTTACATTTTGCTGGGAAATTTGGTCGTGTTTTTCGTCGCCTCAGGAAGCATGTACATTGGTTTCCTATGAAAATTTTGAAGTCAACAATTCCAGGAATAGAACTCCGCCTTTACAGGGCCTATTCTTTGTCGCGGGTCATACTCATTGATAAAAGTACCTTTTGCTTTAATGGCATTGCAGTGATTGTTTACCAGTACGCAGAGATCTTCTATATTTTTATACTTGTTTTCAATTTGATCTGGTACTTTCCCATTTTGGATTAGAAATGTTGGCGCAAAAATAACTGTTCAGTAGTTACATCTATGTGGAGCAAAAACTATATAGCCTTTGTTCTTCTTAGTGGAGATGCTTCAGTTGTCTTACGTAAACTCATATACTTGGAATATTCTGCTGTACAAAACACACTGTAATATATATATGTACTCTGTATACTAATCTGAAAAGATAGTTCTAAATCAGTAACCGGATGCCAAATAAATATTTAAGATGCAAGAATTTATGTTTTTCCTTTACTTTCGATCTCTCATTGTAACTTCTATTTAAGCCGATAAATGTTTTACACAAATATTTGTGCAAAATTCAAGAGTCGTTATTATGTTTCTACATTCTCTAATTTTAATTTATCCAAATTAATTCATTTTTAGCATTATTTCATGAAGAATTCTGTAAATGCAGCGAAATAAAAGTGCGATGGTCTCGACGTTTAAATAAATATACTGAAGGTAATGTTCTGATACAAAATTTTATTCTTGTTTAAATGTAACTTGAGCAAATGGATGGTGTTTTTAAAATATGCTTGATGTTTATTGTTTGTTAAATATGATGATGAAATTCGGACATATATGTTTTTGTAAACTTTAAATAGATAATTAAAAAAACAGTAATTTATGAAGTTGAAATTCTGAAAATGTAGTCGTATTATATAAAATCGCTTTTGTCATTTTTAAAAATTATATCCCATTTTATTGCCTAAGTATTTAAAAATTGAAGGCTATTATAATATTTGATACAATTTTGTGATTTCAGGTTTTTTTAACAGAATTCTTTTTATCAACCTGTTAATATACTTGCGCAAGAAGTATCCTGTACAGGCGTGTTTTAAGGCAACAGAATAAAGATTTGTGTGTTTTTGAATGATGACTTTTCATCAGCTTTATCATATGTTTCTAAATTTTTCCGTTTTTCTAAAATGAATACTAATAATATTATGTATTTCATTTTTGAAGAAAGCACTCTTTATAATCGAAAACTGTAACTGCAAGTGTCATCGTCAAAAAATATCGGGCTACAATAAAGAACTCACTCACCATTGCCTTAAATTTGTTGGACAAGGGCTTATGACTATGCAATAAATACAGTTATATCAGAGTTTATATCATAACATTTTAAAAATTGTGCGTTGATGCATCCTCCAAATTTTACATACTTTACCGCATTTTTTGAGCTAAAACTTCTGAAATCATAATTTTAGTGTTGTAAATTTCATTGCGTGTAGTCGATTTTTTTTTTCTTTTTTTTCTGTAAGTAAACTGTTTCTTAAGTATTTGCTTAAATGAACAAAAAATTTTTTCTCTTTATAGAGTCATTAAGTTATATCGATGATGTAACCTGAAAAATGTGCTCTGCCCTCCTCGGGGTTCGAACTCCAGACCTCACGAATACGCATCGAGTGTGCTTCCAGTTATACCAAGAAGGCATACGGAAAGTAGGGAGAAAATACCTTATATACATCTCCCTTTTAAAGGACGACTGGGAAGCAGGAAACCCAGTCGCCAAATCCTGGGAGTGATGAACTACCGTTCCATCGCACTTTTTTAGTTCGGGCGCCACTGTAGAAAACTTTTCAAATGGTTTTGGTTATTCAGTTATGGCAAAGCACACGAGGGCTATCTGCCTGAGGGAAGAGCTGCCTTCGTGGAGGACTTTCTAAGGGAAACTGGCTCGTATACACGTTACACATGGGGAAAACCACGAAAACGTCCATGCAGCCAGCCCGTTCGCAGGATTCGAACCTCGGACCGAACTACCAGTGTTCAGCGTCTTTACCGCTCGGCCGCTGGTGGGCAACTTTTCAAATGTTTCGTATGCCAGGAAATTGAAGAAATCGGAAGCGCCTTTGCCAGGATTCGATTTTCGAACCTCCCGAACACGCATCGGATGTGCTTGTAGTTACACCACGAAGGCATGCGATAAAGAGGAAGAAAATGCCTTATAATTTCAATATTAGTTTAAGAAGAACAAAAGAATTCCTCTGCTCTTTGCAAACTAATATTTTCCGATTTGGGGAAACTTTTCGAAACTTTTTTTATTCGATTTTTCAAAACTTTTTTATTTTTTAATTTTTCAAGAAGAAATTTTTTTCTTTAAAAAAATTTTTGGAAGGTTTTTCCCCAGATTAATTGTAACATATTAATGAAATCACTGCATGAAATTGTATTACGTGATCATTTTAGTGAGTTTTGATATTAATAATTCATGAAGATTTAAGAAATATAAGTACCCAAACCAGTATTTTATTAAGTCTAGAGTTAAGAAAGTAGGTCAAGTTAGTATTTCTCAAACAGTATAATATTTTTCATTATTCCTTATTTTATAATTATTTTAAAACATTATAAAAGTGGAGTATTTAGAAGAGGAATAATTTTTGTAAGTATCTATTAATAATAAATGCTTAATATTTAGAAGAATAACTTCCCTTTTAAGCATTTCATTTTTAATAAATCTAAATAAAATTATTAATATTATTTATAGATATTAAAAAGATAAGTTATTCCTCTAAGAAAATGTTTTATTAAATTAAATAAATCATATGATTTTCACTGAATATTTTTCTTCAATAACAAGATATATCTAATTTCGTTTAAGATGTTTATCCTTTCGCTTTTTAAGTGAAGTTAGTTTTTCATAATTATCTTTCTTCATTTCCGCCTATAATTAGCTCATAGTGAAATATAACAAAATATCTACCGTACGAATCTCCTTAGTTCTTCAAGCCATTTCAGTTTTCTGGGAACAAATCTGATGTAATTTTCCTCAATCGTTTCCGTCGTAATCATCTGTGATCATATTTCGTGATTTATCTGTGTCATTACGCGAATTTGATCGTGTGATCCTCATTTGTCTCGCAGTTTTGTTGGGTTTTCTGCCTCCGCTCTTTATAAATTTAGCAAATCAGATCGCCAGATTTTCTTACAATCACATTTTGTGTAATTTATCTGTATCATACCATATTATCGTTATTTCTACGAGTCAGATTTCCTGCATGGTTGTTCTTGAAAGAAGATTTCGTAATTTCCTTCTGGAAAGTTTCCTTCATTATTTATTTATTTTGATTTCTTTTTTATTGTATGCGTTTTTCTTTATAATTCACTTATCTTATTGATACCAAATCTATTCTATATAATTACATGATACCTCAAATACCGATTGAACAATAAAATCGGAAGTGCTGGAAATTTTATTTTTATTTTTTACTTCATTTTTATTACTCAAAAAAGCGTTAGACACAAAGGGCTATTAGCCTCAAAACAGCATTTTGCGTCGTTTCACTGTGTTAATTCACTTTTCAAACTCTTGCCACTAAATATTATCGCCATGTATTATATTTAAAGAAACTAAATAATGAAGAATCTGCACGAATGCATCAATATTTCTCGCATGGTGAAAAAACAACGGCACCTAGAGCCATCAAATTTGGAATAATGTATTCCTCCAACCGAATATGGGCACTTACGAATTTTGAATTAGTATGCCTACCGTTAACTAATTAGCTTAATTAAGTTGTTGTATTATCAATTTCAAATGTTGCGAAACTTTAAAGAATTTTTGATTAACAAACTCAACGATTTCAAAGTGAGCAAGGGCAACTCTGTACGGGGGGAGGGAACTTTTTTTATCTCCAGCACGTGAGACTGTGTATCGGAAATTCTAAACATATGTTGTTCTTAAATATTTTATGATACTGCTATTGAATTGAATTTTATGTGATTTAACTGCGAAGGGCATAATTTTTTATATATAAAGGTAACACTCAAAACGCCCGTTTGGGCGTAATATAAAATCTGAAAGCTTTCAGATTTTCTTTTTTTAATTTCCTGTTGCTTTTAATTGTTGAATTGTTTATTTATTTATTTTAT
>KK115348.1:213015-225489 GCA_000611955.2 Stegodyphus mimosarum
ATTTTATTTAAAAAATTATTTATTTATTTTATTTAAAAAATTATTTATTTATTTTATTTATTAGCCCAAGGGTTCAGTTTGCCCAAAAGGACTATTAATTTCGTTTAGGCTTTTTGCATCGTCCACTATAAAACGGCTTTTCACTTTTCAAATTGTTACCGCCAAATATTAGGGCCCTGCATTATATTTAAGAAAATTAAATAAAGAAGGATCTACATAAATCTATGCATGTTTGTCGCACTGTGATAAAGCGACGGTACCCAGAGCCATCGAATTTTGAATGACGTAATTCTGCTGCGAATATGAGCATCTGGAAGACCAAATTTGAAATTTGGAATATGTTTTATTATCGATTTCATAATTTGTAAAACTTTAACGAATTTTTGATTAACAGACTCAAGGATTTCAAAGCGAGCAATGGCAACGTTGAACAAAAAAAACATTTTTATCTCCAGCGCGGGAGACTGTGTATAGGAAATTCTAAAGATATGCTCAGTTTAAAATTATTTTGCAATATTGTTCTTTAATAATGAATTTTATGGTTTAAGGGCGAAGAACATGATATTTAATAAATAAAGGTACCACACAAAATGTTAAAAAAAGCGCCCCATTAGACGTAATTTAAAATCTGAAACTTTTCAGATTTTCTTTTTTTTTAATATTATTGTTATTATTTTATTTATTTATTTATTTTTATTTTTTATTCATTTATTTATTTATTTGTTTTTGCAGCAGCATTTAAACTACCATTGCTGAAATAATAATATCTTTTTTCTTTCCTTGTATTATACTGAATGCCACAGTGACTTTTATCGTACTGTTAATGGGACACATATCGAAACGTTAGTTAATTTCATTCGTGATGTATTTAAGTGGCTGAACTAAATAACAGAATAATTAAATTTCAAATTTAATTAATAACAGATTGATTAAATTTGGAGCAAAAGTTAAATATCTTATGCTTCATCGAATGGCAACATTCTGAGAATCGGCTATACATGAGGTGTGCAGAAGATATATTAAAGGTCTTATGTTTTGCGCAAGGGCAATAACTGCTAAGTCATCACATATAGACTGCTTTTAAATACATTTAGTTTTCGTTTATTAGTTTTCAAATCATTATCCTGCCCGCGAACAAAATTCACCAGGATATGATTTTATATAATTGAGGCCCAAAAGAAAAGTTGCTTTGCAGATTTTGTTGTGTCGAATAGTTATTGATATCCAATTTTGTAATATGAGCCATCAAATGTCCGAGATTCACAGTTTTAATCTAAAAAAGGAGCCATTATTTCTAAAAAGCCTATATTTGTTTTATTTCAGAAAGATTAAGACTAAGATCTCTAGTAAAATGGAATTTAATTAGGAAAAAAAAAATAATAAAAGAGGAAGGGAGGAAGATTTTTTACGAGGTTATCATGTACATTCCATACATTTTAACTCGTTAATTATAAGTGTACTACCAATTAAACAAAAAGGAATATATATGTTGTATTTCTTTTTGGAGCAAAAGGAGGTAAGGGTATTGGCCTTATTTTTTAACTTTCCCAAGAAGGGATGAAATTATTTAAAGCAGATCCACTCTTTGCCCCTATTGCTAAGGAAGACGCAAAAAATCCCGAGTGTGGTAAACGTGATCAGAAAAAAGATCTTCAAGCTGTTCCTTCTATTTGCTGCTCCCCTTACAGTTAACTACATCTTTTGTCCGGGCGTCAGTTCGCGCGCGTGGCACCAATTTCACTCCATTCCCCCTTTTGACCCCCTGGATAATCGGGGTTAGGGTACTTACTACCGTGCTGTTAGTAACCGCTCAAAAAAAATTTTTTTTGACATCTTTCTTGACTATTTTTTAGGTAACATGTTTTTTATCAAATTCCTTGCCCTTTTTTCCTCTCTTATTTATTATACCTGAAGGAAATGGGCATGGAAACGGTTTTTTTAACCCCTCTACCCGGGTTATTTTCGGTCGTTGCCCGACCCCTAGCTCTTCAGGTAGGGAGGATTTTTACCGAACGTTATGCTTATGTCTTAAAAAAATTCGTTTTTTTTTTATATGGGGAGTTTTATCATCTGTGATGTCTAGAGTCAGATTTGGTCTTTTTTTCCCCCGCTTATTTTTTTGCTGTTTTCTATTTAAGTAGGTCTGTAGCGACATCTGTCCAGGGGTTGTTGCTTTCGGATTTAAATTCTGTGGTCTCATATGTATATGGAGAATAATTTCTCATAACCTAGATATGGGCTTTGTATTTCAAATGCGAATTCGGCTCCTCTTTTCAAAAGCAATGAAGCGGAAGCCGGACATATGTCTAACATTTTAGATTACGGCCCTTATCTTTACCTTCTTGTCCGCTGTGAACTGCGGACCAATATCAGGTTCGTATCAATCTGCGGTTGAATTTCTGATTACAACATTCACTGCTCAGCAGAGTATAATTTAAAGCTTTCTTATCTGCCGGAAAATTCGAAAGCTATCCAGAGCAGTAGCGTTAGAATGTAACTAGGCAGAAAGAAATAATAGTCCTTATGCTGTATAACTGCATGTGTGTTGTGTTGTTACTTATGCTCACTCGTCTGACCGTAACATCAGTCCAAGCCCACGAAATACCTCGTGCCAAGGAGCGCTAGTTTATGCCTGTCGTTGGCAACAGTCTTGAACACCTTACAGGTGACAATGCGATGCGATGTTGCTCAATTCCGCCCCCAATTTGGATGGAGAACATTTCGGGAGGAGACGGCTCCGAGGGTCTCCCACCTTTCTTGTGCCGCCATGCCGCACCGACACTACACATTCACAAACATCCATGTCTTCTCCGGGATTCGAACCGGGTCCCATCGGCACGGTAGTCAGCGACGCTAACCACTATACGGTTGGGCGGCTTTTGAATTGATATGTGGGAAGTACGGACAGGACAATTACCGCATCCTTAGCTGATATTTTGAGTTTGAGAGTTTATATATCTAAAGTTGAGGCTATGAGAAAATACATCGGGAGAATTACTTCGCTTTCCGTGTAAGCGAGGAATCATCAATTCTGTCTAAAGCTTTAAAACTTTGTTATAATATAATTGCCACGATTTCAAATTCCTTTGTTTTTTTTTAATTTGACAAACAATACGGATAACTAATAATAAGTAAAATAAATAAAACGGAAGAAAAACTAATCTAGTTTTATTTACTTATGTCTATATACCTTTCAAGCTTGATTATCAACATCAGCATGTGGTCAAAATTTGTGCCATACCTGCTTCAACATGTGATTTTTCGGTTTCTAAACATTTTGTATGATTAAGGGGGACAGCTAAATAGGAGAGAAGATGGTTGTTATTTAATTGGGTGTTTATAACTTTTATTTCTGCTGTCAGCTGACGTTTTAAAGACATTCTTAACAAAATTTTTGCCGATGACATTGTATAATATTTTTAATAGGCATTAAATAAATAAAATTTCAATGAATTACAAGTTTCAATTAAAAAAAATGGCTATCTATCCCATATCAAAGGGCTAATTAATCCTTTCACTGGGAATACTTCACCCTGTTGAAATTCTTAACATTTCACTGTCCTCCAAAGGTAAGCTTTAGCGTCTGAAACAATTGGCCATGGAAATGTTTCTTTTTCCGTTTCACCAGTTGACAAGTCCTATTTAGAAAACTGCCTAATTGTCATACTCAGGGATGTTGAATACTGTCTCCATACCCAGGAAAAAATTATTCTGTGTTCTGTAGTCTATTATCTTAAAGTTAAACAAATATACTATAGGTACACTATACTATAGTACAAACCCTCTATAGGTACACTTTCAAATCAGCAGTAATCCATTGTAATGAGAGTTGAAAAGGCGCCGGAAGTACATTCCTATTGCTCGTCTTTTTAAATGAGCTTTCTAGTCTAGTCTAGTCTGAAAATCTATCGCCGGGATACCACATAAGATGCGGTGTATCCGGCTCACTGAAGTTTGCAACAAAGTGCTCCTAATGTATTTTTCCTGACAAGAAATCAATGAGCTTTCTTTGGTATGATTCTGCTACAAAACCACCGTGGAGAAAGCGTGACTAATTAAGATATCAACCACATCTTTTCATTTTCGCTGCATAAGGGGGGGGGAAGAACACGGAGAGACGAGTGATTCTCGGAAGTAACGTTTCAAACCACATTAACCCCGACGAGGGTGTGCCGTTACTGACGTCTGAAGACAAACGTCTGAGTGATTATGTTCATTATCAGTATGCTCATAAAGAGGATTAATCCTTTTCAATAGACGCGTATATAAAATTATACATCGCGGACTACTATTACTATTCACTCTAATTTATATATGCCTATGTATTTGTCCATTTTTCTTCTAAATTTGGCTGGAGAATGATGAGTGACCAATAATTGCCACCAAAACTGTCGAGGCTATCTGTCTTGAGAAGAATGCTTCCTTGAAAAATTTTCAAATGCTCGTGTTTGAGATCGTAAAAGAACATAGGTGAAAGCAGGAAATCATTTTTTATAACAGGACTGTTTCGCCTCTGGGTATCAAACCAGTCACAGGACTAACATCGTTCCTCGATTTCAAGTACTTGGGACTTTATATTCTAGATAACAGTTCAACTAAAAAAAGTGCAGCAAAATATTAACCTCACTAGTTTTGTGTGCATGTTATTGTTTTTGAGAGGGACTGAAAGTGTAAATTTTTTCATTTTGAATAGCTTGTCATTTTTCTGCTAGGGTAATATCCACAGTCGTATCCTATCGAAATTATATCCAGTCTATATAAGGCAATTATCCCGAGTTGATTCTATAACATTCAAAGACCTATTTGGTATGGCTAATTTGGTTTATCGAAATACGGCAATCTGAACTAAAATTTGCCAGGTTAGAAGAATTTGTTCCTCATTGAAATCACTAAAAATTATCTAGCGAGAAACGGTAAATGGTTTCTTCTTATCGATTCTTTCCAGTTAGCACATTTTTCCAATAATAGAACTTTTTGCTGTGTATTTCCTTAGCCGCTGGGACCGAGAAAGAACTGGAGGAAATAATTTCAAGTTTTTTGTTTTTCAGATACCTACAGCTATTTTTCTTGTAGGTATATTTGAAACTCATTAATATAAGGGGTCCGAAGAACGTGTAATTAATTTTAATAAATGTAATAAAGCTATTTATATAAAACAAATGAATTCGGAACTTGTTGTAATTTAAGTTTACACAAATAAAAGTTTTTTTTCCTTCTTATTTATATAAGCATCATTTTGCGGACGAACTACACTCAGTCTAATCGTCTATTCTGGGATAATAGTCCTGTAATATAACTGAACATAATAAATCATGAAAGACCTAGGAAGAATGCTTTCGTGAAGGATTTTCTTAGGGGAATGCTTTGCCTTTACATTACATACGAGAAAAGCCTATAATTTATTATTTGCTTTTTTTAGAAACCCATTTTTATACATTGTAATTATTAACTACATAAGTAAATTTTATAGTTCTCCCCTTTTTAAATTTGCTACAAAAATTATACAAATTTTATTCTTGATAAATTCTTATAAAAACTAACAGAAGTTTAAAATCGGCTAAAACTCGTCCTTAGACTGGCGCTACTTTAAATTCAAAATTGTGTTTCCAGTAAAATTAACATCAATTTAAATTTAATTATGTCTAGCATAAACTGATGCCTTCTCTTCTGTATAATAGTTTCAGGTCTTGTGGTGGATATACGGCGTTTTCGCAAATCATTCCATAATCTGCATTTTCATAACTATGTTCATTCGCATACTAGAACATTGGCATACTCAAACTTAAGAGTGTTGCTTTGAAATGGAATAGCAAAAGTTATGAGTAAAAAGTTGAGGTAATTTAAAATTAGTTGCTCTTATCTGGAACATCCTGTTCAGTGGATTTTCATGAAATCATTTGTATAAAATTCTCCTCAGATGCTCAAATATCTAGTGGATGTTACCTTGCATCAAAAAAATCATATTCTGAAATTTATAAATTAATTTATCAAATCTCTCTTTTGCATATAAAAAATGATAACGTAGTTTTAGTTTATGTTTGTAGTTTAACCAGTAAATTTTGTGAACTGTTGCAATTTGAAAAGAGAGACTCAAAGTAACTTAAAACCTTTGTTATTATGAAGTGAAGGATATGCTCAATACTTCAATTTTAACCCCTTAATATTTTTTTTAAATTTTTAAATTAGCTGAAAATATCGTTCAGGAGCCCTTATGGTCAAAGATTGCACTACAAATTTTTTAAAGATAATTTTTTTCTAGTACGCAACATACAGCACTGAACAAATAAAGTTATCTAAATTTCAAGAAATTAAAAATATTTATTGTTAAGAAATTAAGAATTAAAGTATTTTCTTGTAACTAGCGTACGTCCTTCTCTAGGAGGTTATGTGCGCCTTTCATATCGTTCAAATGATACTTGCCAAGTATGAGATATTGTGTCTGAAGCTGTGTTTTCATATTATAATGTTTAGACAGGTTTAAAGGAGGGCAATCCATAAGGACACTGAAGATATACAGTATACAATCTCTTGTCGCTATTCAGTGTCCTTACGATCCCTTCAGTTCCTAACAGACGCGAATAAAAGTAATATTCTCCAATGAAAAGCTTAGAAACAGCCTATGAAGGCAATCCTTGACAAGAAAGTTCTATCAGACGAGAGGAAGGCTGGAAGGAATTTTCCTCCTTTTTACATGTAGAAATCTAAGAATTTAACAGTACCCTGTACATAATAAAGTAAGCAGCTGATAATCTAATTTTATTATTTTTGTGATTCGCTGTGCTTTCTGCCTTTACTAAACTGTAGGGTTCCTCACTTTTATTCTGTTAAATGAAATGTCGAGGAGCCCAGAGAACTGTTAAGCGATTAATCGTTTAGTTCAAAGGACAGAGGTCGTAAACGCAAGAAGGCAGACCCTTCATTCACTCAAAATAAGATTAAAAGTCCACCCCTTTCTTCAGGATTACAGCAAAGCCTCCACTTGGGCTTAAAAGTAAGAAATGAGAATTAACTAATGACTAAGAGATTTAGTCGAAGCTAACACAATTCTAAAGTACAGTAGTTGGCTCGTAATGCTAAACTAGCCGGCGAACTATCAAGACACGTAATAAAACACCCGAGCGTAACAACAGCTTAGAAAGACGTAGCCCAAAGGCAAACGTGCGCTACTCAGGAATCCTAACTCTTTCTCTCGAAGTCTCTAAAAACTCATTGTGGTAGCGGGTTGTAAGTTGAAACCAGATAAGACAAGAAAAGTTCACTAAATTAAAATAGCTGTCATAAAATTAAAATATACCTTAAAAAAAAAACCTATGAACACTTTCATTCCCGCAATTATCACGCTGGCAAGGAATCCGTTTCGCAGAGACAGGACGTAATTAAGATAATCTGGTGTCCTAGGCCTGAATTTTTTTCAGTGGCCACCAGTGCTTACTTTCTTTGTTTATGTTAGGGAAGAATAGAGTTGTAGGGAATTCTATGTAAATTTTGGGCCCTTCTAAAGCCCAAGCCGTGTGGGTATAGACGGTAATCAGGCTTTATGCGAACAAACTGATTAAGATGTAAAAGTAGAAAGCTAGCATTTTATTACCAAAGGTAATGCAAGTTTGAGATAACTAAAATGAAATCAATCACACATGAGCCAGAATATAGAATTTTTTTTAAAAAAATTCATGTTGCAATTTTAGGTACCAGAATTTACAAAAATGCCAAAAAATAACTCCCTCCTTTTTAAAGTTCATACTACCCCTCAAATGTTTTATAATATGCATCATTCTGTTGGTCGAAATGGGCCTCAAAGTATCTTTGTATTTATTGCTTTTAAAAACACCATACGGGAAGTTTATAAAATTTCATAGAACTTTATTAACGGGGTTTGGTGTTCTTAAATCTTCAACAGTCTGCTTTTATGGTTGAATAATATAATCTCATACAGAGGTAGCAACAGCAGATGCTATTATTTGACAATAAGTTTCCTCATCTTTAACTCATTCATTCTGAAACAGCGGATCTTGTTTTAATTAACTGTCTTATGGAAGAACTGTAACACGCATAGTTGGGTTTCCGCATGAAGTGCATTTTGATACTTACCAAGATGGTATCAAAGCTTCATAACTGCTTCAAACTTCATTTATATTCTATTTATAGTAAACTTTATAAGTATCGCCTATAGTTCAAACGAATATTTGATTAACAGTTTAGTAAAAAATGTTACTGACGTCATCTAAGTGCCTTATAATGTAGTTTGAGAATTTCATCTTATATTATGTCGTAACTTGAGAAAATGTTGGAAGCCTGAAGTAAAACAGAAATTTGCTTACGTGTGGCAGAGCTTATAACATTAATTCTGTTTAACTTCTTATTTTTGGCATTAAATTTCAAGCAGAATATATTGTCGATCTTAATTGAAATTTAATAAAATGGTGCTACAGCGTTTTTCCTAAGCATGGTTTTCCTTTTGGAGTATCAATATTATGAGAATCTCACTTGTTATTTTTTCTGCTATGTTTCTGTCAATACAAGACCTTCGTCAATTTATCATAATCTCCGAAAAGCTGCTTTTTAACACTCTTCGAGTTGATTAAACTTCCTTTTAGAAAGAGAAGCTATAACTTTTTATTTCCTTTTTTTTTTCGTTTATCATCTCCAGCGTGTCAAAACTCCTCAAATTAAACTTCTTCTCTTCGGCAGTTTAGAAGTCTGGTGTCGTATACTTTAACTACTCCTTTATTTCTCACGAAAAGTTAAAAAAAAGTTACAGTAAAAATAAAAAAAGTAAAGACATTTTTAGTGGATTTTTTTTTTTATTCTCTATATATCTCTTCTTTCGCATTTAAGTTCCTTCCGGGAAAGCCGCTCATTTAATTTGAAAGCGCTGCATCAGAGAAAGCCAATTACCGCCGAAAAAGGGTAAAAAAAATCCTCTAAAAAAAGAAGATGATACATAATAAAGCAGGGGACAAGAAGAAGAAAACCCATAGGCTTCTTGCCAGGGAGAAATGAGTTTTTAATGCTTGGCACATTTGCATATCCAGCTCTTTCTAGTAATTTCTGCATTCACTGTTTTTTAGTAAAAAAAGAAGAAATAAGAAAGTAGCCCGAAGTCTTAGCGAATGAGGGAATAGGGGTAAAATGAGCTTATATGGATATATGAATAATGCAAGCTATGCGAGCGCAAGTGATTCAAGTCCGTCTTCTTGTGTGTCTGTCTTAATGCAGTACATTATAAAACTATCTAAACGAAACATTAGTGGTATGCTTTTACCCCTTGAAGGCCATAAAAAGAAATGTATTTGTTAGTATTTTAGTAATCAAGTGCTGTTTTGAACGAGTATATGCCGCGAAACTGTTTATCTCGTCTTTCTTTCAATATATTTAAAAATGTACAATTTTAAGTGGCTTGCGAAAGCAGTGGATGTCCACATAGCTCATCAGTATTTTAAATAAAATGAAACTTTTTTTTTCCCTCTGTGATCAATTCCTTCTCAGTTCTTACAGGTCTGCCTGCTTCTTGTGCCGCAAAGTGCGCTTCTTTAACCTAATGGAGTTTTAATAGGGTAAAACTTATTTGTTTCAAAATGTACATCAGCATCTGTGAAGGTTTATGTTTTTGATACACGTAGGCTGCATAGGAATTACAAAGTGGTTCGCAATTCTAATTATCGATAGAAAAGTGTAGGAGAGATAAGAACTGATAAGAGATAAGGAATTAAATCTGAAACTCTTGCTGCTTTGTAGTCCTCGTTAGATTTCGGGAATTTTTTATACATCATTTCAGTGTTTAATTATGGGCGGAAGAACACTTACTAAGAGATAGCAAAGTTATTTTTCTTTTTGTTTAATGGATGCTAGCTGATGCCTCTAAATTCCTTGTTTATTGCAGTGCTAAGTTTGTTTACTCAATGCTGAAAGGATGTTAAATAAGCTATCTGCTCCATGATCTTGGCTACATACGATCCATCATCATCTGTGGTCTTCAGTGAGATCCATAGTCTTGATTTTCATTCGGATTTAACTTAAACATAGAACTTTTCTATTTCTGGGATTGCTTACTGTTATCAGCTATGCTATCCAGAACCACTTGCGGATATATTCTATTTGATGATGAGATTCTATAAGGTATTTCTCCCGCCTTCTTCGCACGCTTTCGTGGTGTAATGGTCAGCACGCTCGACGCGTAACCGGGAGGTCCGTGGTTCGATTCCCGGCGAAGGCGTTGCTCATTTTTCATTCTTCTGCTTTCAAAAGTATCCTAATGACTCTACAACTCTATTGATTTAATTAGGCTGACTGATTGGTTTGGTAGTAGTTTGATCCATTGCACATTTATAAGGGATCTAAATTCAATAGTCAGTTGACAATCGATTTTTTGCGCAGTGGGCTTCTTCAGATGAGCTGGTCAGCATTTAAAGGGCTAGCCTCTTTAAAAGGCATATCATAGTTTAAAAAACTGTATTTTAAACTATGTGCAATTACGGAATTTAGACTCATCAAAGTTTCAATTTAACCCTTTCACAATTTATTTGTTTGTTTCAACTGAATTGACTTTTTTATGTACTCTTGGTAATCATCACAAAGAACTGAAAAATATCATTTTAAACATTTTATTAAAATGGATGAATTCCAGGGCCTGGGACAAATATGTCCCAGTGGGTAGTAATTGTGCTAGCAAGCCGGCATCTATCATCAAACTATCGTTTCAAGAATCGTCATCGTTTCGTCCAAGCCCTTGGTGGCAGTTGTTGGACCGGTTTCTGCCCTCTTCGCTGCTGGGAGTTCAAGAGTAAAGGACGGGCTTCGGCCTGTCTCTTCACTGACTGTCTCTTCCCCTTCCACCTCGTTTCATGATGCACGTTTAACTCTCTTGAAAAGTCCGATGATATGGTTCCTGATTTATAGAAAGCCAACTGTAGTTTTTTTTATTGAATATATTCATTCTATATGCAGTTTCTGAAAATTCATCCAGGATTGAATGATGTTTTTCAAGCAAGAATCATGAACGATCTCATTGTGCAATATAAGGCTCATCCATTGTCTATCGCCACGTGGTGCACTGCTCCCAATTAATTCACTGGTAGAAGCTTCAAAATCAGAAGAAATTTCAAGACAAGTTTATTACTGCTCTACATATATTTTCGATTCCAGGTTTTTCGTGATTTATAGAAAGCGATGCAAATAGATTGTGCTCTCCAAGTGTATCGTTAAACGAATGGACGTTCTGCGTTTATAGTAGGACTATAGTTATGATTTGATTATTTAATTTACTTGTTTTATTTGTGTGTGCTCAGCAGTAAAATTTTTGATACGAAAAATAAATAGAGTGAATTGTAGATGATTAACTTGTATTTTCTTCTTCAACTATCACAACGTCTGGGGTAAGTACATTATTTTGCTATCCTCTGTAGGTCACATATTTTATCCCTATCATTCGGGTTATTGCGGAAACAACGAGATGTACTCTTAATCACATGTTATAATCCTATACTGGGTAGCTGGATTTCTTCATTCTTATTCGCGGTTCATCGCTGATAAAATTGATATTCAAAATTTTGGTTATCACTTATACACCAGAATAATTATAATTAATATTTCTCATAACCTACAGAAATTAACAAAATTTCCATTACATAAGAGATTAAAATATATAAGTAATTTTACTACATATAAATATTTTTACTACGGTAATGGTGTCACATACGTATCCCATTAGTACTATGACTCCTAAAAGAAAAAATCAAAAGGAACTATTTTTATTTTCACAATTTATGTGTGAAAAGAAGTAAAACAGTTTTTGTGTAGTGGTAAATTGCATACCACACAAATTGTTTTAGTTCTATTCTGTAGTCTTTTCTTGATACAACTGTGGCACTTTCTTCTAGTGGACCTTTCGATGGCTAAGTGATCTCCTATATTCAACAACGTGGAACTGGATGATAGTCTACCATATTGTAGTGGTGGTCTACTATATTGTAGTGGTAGTGTATGGTCTACCATATTGTAGTGGTAGTGGATGGTCTACCATATGAAATTTTGTAGTGGAGGTGTTAGAAATGATGCCTACTACTACTCGGACATCAACTACGTAGTAAATTAATGCGTGTAATTCCCTTTAGGCTTCTTTAAACATCTACTGGGACTTATATAACCCGTTGGGATTGAAAGGGTTAAAAATTGTTATTTAAACTAACAAAAACAACTTTTTGATTGATCTTGATGATGACTGATTAATTTTATTGAGTAATCCTGACGAAACCACTGACGTATTATCTTGTTTATATTTTCATAAGCTTCTTGTATTAGAGTGTTAATTTATCACAAATTCTTTAGCTTATTCGTTTCAAACAGGGCACTCAGATTTTAAATATACAATCTCGAATTTATTAATTAAGATTTCCATCAAGTGCTGAATTTAAAAGAAGAAAGTGCATCTTTTTTTTTTTTAAGATATTTTGATTTGAGCTTTACTCTTGTGATCCT
>KK115348.1:225592-241226 GCA_000611955.2 Stegodyphus mimosarum
TTTTTTTTTTTTTTTTTCCAAAGTATTTTAACTCAGCTTTAGTAAAAAGCTGTAATTTTATCAGGCTCTAACTATAATCCTAATGTTTTCTACATAATTATTTTAAATCTTATGAAACTAGAATATTTTCTTCATTCCCTAATACATTTTCCATTCTTAATTTTTTTAATGAGGTGAATTGCCACAGTAGAATTTAACGCTTCTTCCCATCAGATAATAACCAATAAATCAGATTTAGATCAAAATTGAGTTATCTGCTCCAGATATGTACTTCTTTGATTTGCTGATAAGTATATATTTTTAATAAGTATGGCAATATAAATGTGCCGAAAGTTAATTCACCCTATAGAAGAGATAACTTTTTTATTAGTTATCTGGCTTCACCTGGATACAACGATATGTAGGATGTTCACTGTGGATAATTAAATATGAAAGCTCACTGCATGACATTAAATTATATTATAGCAGTTGGATAGTTGGCAGCAATCGACTAATTTATTTTTTTCGTTCATTCTGAAATATTAAAAAATTTTTTATCAGTATGAAATTTTTAGTTGCAAGCGTAAACATAACGTACGTAGTTAAGAAAACACTAGAACAGGTTGATTGTTTCGTTCCGTGTTAAAGAGCTTAATTCGGAAATTCGGGTGTCATATTTCAACGAAAGTATCCATTTTGACCGCTATCGAATCTAATTTAACGGTGTTTTTGCAAGACATCTGTACGTAAAGACAATATCTCTTTTTCTAAAAAAAAATTATAAAATTAATTTAAAATGCATTCTGAAGAGATTTTTTTTTTCATGGCGTCTGTGCGTACGTACGTACGTAAGTATATATGTATCTCGCATAACTCAAAAACGAGTAGCATCAGAACGTTGAAATTTTGTGTATAGGTCTCTTATAACCTGTAGATGTGCGCCTCCTATTTTGGATGCGATCGGCCGCACCGAAAGTATATAAATGCATGTATATATATTGGCTCAGTGAGCTCAGTTTTTTTATTCTTGTATGTTTTTAAATGGTGCATTTTTTGCTTTAAAAATGACTGAATTGAGTTGTTCTTATATTCCGGTTAAGGTTTTTAATGCCTTTAAGTTTTTAGTTGACCTACATGCAATATTTGTAGAATTATCACCAATTTAAAAGTTGTTTAAGTGCGGCTAAGCCTGATTATTTTGATCATAGCTGCTATACTTGTTTACATTTAAAACATAGGAAAATAATGGATTTGTTACCAATCTAGAGAAACTAAGTTTCGCAATAACAAAGATAACGTCTTCTTTTATTATTGCGAATTAAATCATGCTTAATCTATTCTCTAATTTATTCAAAGAAATAAGTGTTTAAGATTTTTAATATAGATATTTTGAGTTTTTATGTATTTTTACCTTGTCGCGAGGAGAGAACTGAATTAATTGAATGAGAAATACTGAATCGTCTGTGAAAAACGGTTTCCTTTTTCTCATTTTTTTTTTGTTTACTTTTTTTGGTACGTCGTTTTAGATTTATTATAGTACTTGAATAGAACATGTGTCAACGATTAGATAATTCTTCAGATGATATCATTTTTGTGCATTCTGAGTTATAAAATGAATTAGATGTAACGCTGTTAAGTGAACCTGGCGCCAGAGTGTCCCTATGGTAAACAAATATAGTGAATTTTAAAAGAGTGTATTTATTCTATTGTGGTTTATGCGCTATCGACGAAGTCGATTTCATTCAATCCAATGAGTTTAAATGAAATGCAAGAAAAAATGCTTATAATTTAATATTCCATACAAGGAAGTCATGTGGTGTATACATCAAATTTTTTTTCTTGTCCTTCCATCAATTTAGGAACGACTATCTCGTTTATAATTATTCGAATTATTATCATCGATAAATGAGTAATTGTTATCCTTGATAAATGAGTAGTTATTGTCCTGGATCAATGATCCTGATTTTAATCCCTGCGTTTATATTTATTTTTCTCCTCCTCAGGGATCTGTCACAAAAAATGCACCAAAAAATAAGTAACTAAAAATACTTTGAGAATAGTTTCACACCGCTAAAATGTCATCGAATATACATTTCAGGCAATCGCAAGTAAAGTGTTTACGAGCGTTACAGGCTACATTTCAGGCTAGTTCTCACCATGTTATTGTTTGTGGACTAGAATTTTATCACGTCGTTAACCTTTCGTACGGCCTTTCCATGCAACTAAACAAATTCGCTTACCTCGTAATGTGTTTAAGTTAGTGGGGTATATTAAATCTTATAGAGATTGTTAGGTCTTTTTGGGGGGAAGGAGCAAGAAATAGGGAAAATCATTTGCGTCTTCACCGAGATTCAAACCATGGGTCTTCCCCTTGTCATCCAGATGTGATAAGCATTTATACCGTGTGAGCACGCATAGGAGAATAGCCTAACTCCCTGCGAGGTGATTATGCATCAGAGAACTTCATCTGAATTAAGACGTGATTTAACAAGAGGATGACCTCGCAGTTCGATGGCATTTTTCTGATTGTCCATATCCTTTAAATCCATTTTTTAAGTAAATTTGATCTGTCGATACATCATTTCTTGAACATATGAAATGCATTTATATATTAGTATGGGCGACTGGAAAATAAAGGTACTTTTCATGTTAAATGAGAAAGCATTTCTTTATGAAATTATACGAAAAACAACGAGTATACCATTGTTTTCGTAACCAAATGTCTGATTCTTCTATTATGGTATTTAATCACAGTTGTTTAAGTTGTATTTAAGGAAAGGACTGCTACAGCTACATTGATAGAGCAACTGTCAACTTCACTTGCACTTAAGCACAGTTAAGCTTTGATGGTTTTGCTAGTTTATTGATAACTAGCTGAAGTATGCGTCACTGGAACTTTAAGGCTTCAGTAAGAGAGATTGGGATAGTTTTTTCGAAATTTCAGATAGACAGCGATTTTTCTCTAATTTTGGTTCAAGGTGCATTATGCAAAATTTAATTTACCAAGCTCGAATAAAACTGTAGAACAGTGTAGAACTAACACGATGCCATTTACGATTTTGGTAAGAACTAGCACTTGCTTTGTTATCGGTTAATCTTTTTTAGGAAATGAGTTGTCGGAAAATCAGCATCCCTTTTGATCAATTTCTTCGCTGTTTTCGAAATATTCGCGGAGAACTGAGGGAGAGCGTATGTAACTTCTACTATTAAGTTTTACACTGTTCTAAAGAGTAAATGAACACGGCGCCATGTAACTGTTTTAGCAAGAACTGACAGTGGAAACGCAACAACGACGACGTGAACCTAAGATGATTTGAGCCCGATGTTCTGATATAAAAACCTTGAGAATGGATCCCTTGGGGTAGTTTTTCGTAATCTTATGAAGACAGTCACCTTCCTCTTGTTTTGAAAGTCATGTGCGCAAAATTTTGTCAAGATCTGAATAAAACTGTAGATATTTATGAATTACACACAAATAAATATGCACTCTTCGTTACATGTATAGGCGATTTTAATGAATTCAGCTAGTGTCATTTCATGGATCCAATTAGCAATGAATAGTAACTGAAATAAATTTGCCTTTTTTTAAGTCACTTAGTTTGTTAATTAATACAGAATAAACTAGTAAGAAAAATTAAATATCTTACGCTGCTTGTCTTATCTTACTGAACGATAAACATTTGAGTGGACGATAAAAATATTTTTATTCGAGTAGTGGGGACACATTTCTTTTAAATCCCTTTAGTTTTTTTGTTAAATTCGGAAGGCTTATGTATTGCGAGTAGTCCCATACTTCTTTTATATTGCCCAGTTTTCTTATTAAATTTTGAAACTTAAATATCTTACGCTTTGCAAAGTTGCAACACAAAGCTTTATCGATGACACACTGTCCATACCGCGTCATATTATGCATTTTAGTATTTACGTCCGATAAATTTTTCAAATCATGTTACATAGCTGCAAAATATGACATTTATTCCTTATAATATTCTTATAATGTTTGGCTGCTAACGTTTATATAATCTTGAAGTTACTTTCTCGTTGCTGTGAATATTTTGTAAGGCATATGTAGTGAAATCCTTAAGGTATTTTCGAATAACGTTCATCTGCTGTTACAAAAAATTCTTTCTTTCAAGTTTTCTTCAAGGTATACTAAAATCATGGTTGGCTTTAGAAGTGCTATTTAAATGCATAATAAAATAAAAATATGGATCTTATTTTCTTAAGAAAAAGCCTTTTAAGCAAAATTACCTGCAAAACTTTGTGTTTATTTTTCGTGATTTGCTTTCGGACGTCGATATTCTAATCAGCTTAGAACGGAATATTTCCTATTTCCTTGCATTTGTCATCATCCATTTTGTTACTTATATTTTCAATGCATTCTGTTCATCTAAATAAATAGCAGAGATTTAAGAAAATCATAATGTGATTTTTTGTCTCTGAAGATTAAAAAAAAGTTATAAATTTTAGTTCTTAAGATTAGGTACGCCATATATTGTAGGCATTTTTCTACTAGTCTGCGACCAATATTGAACAATAAAAAAAGGTTTTTATGTTTGGTTCATCATGAAGCTGTTTACAGAATAAATAAAATAAGCAATCTGATGACATATGCTTGTTTCTTCAATTGAAAAAGTTCCAAATATGTCCTGGTTCATCAAAGTGCAGAAATTTTCCTGAAAATTTACACTAACACCGTATTTCCTGAACAAAATTTCATAATCCTTCCTCAATATATTTGATAATCCAGCGGTTGCATACCCGACGCGTATTCGAGAGGTTGAGGTTCGAATCCCGATGAGGGCATCATTGTATATTTCCACAACTTCGTCAGAAACTAAAAGGTGATGGATGATGATTCTTAATCACCAGTCGCCTTTTAAAAGAGGAAGTACATAAGGTATTTTCTGCCTTCTTTCTGCATGCCTTCGTGATGTAACGGTAACACACTTGGCGCGTATTCGAGAGTCCAGGTTCGAGTCTTGGCGAAAGCATTGTTCATTTTTCGTGTTTCCTACTTATAAAATCCTGATGACTCTACAAATGTTCAATAAAACTCCAATAATATGAAGCTAAGATTCTGTATCAGTAATCGCTAAAATCAGATGAATCTTAGCATTAGAAACTAGACTCATTTAATTTTAATATATATAAAAAAATAATTAAGCCACCTTTTTCTGCCCCTGTAGAGAGTCCTTAAATTTATATTTTAGTATGCAATCGATAAAACATCATTAAATTTAATAATAACCGTTGTTTTATGAGGTATAAAAGCCAGACCAAGCTAAAGTATTAACAGTTCTAAAAATATTAGCGTATATTTCCTAAACTGGTGTTCTTTAAGGATCTTTATTCCCTAAAATGCATCGCCGTCTTATGTCTTAAGCAAATATTTAAATTTTGAAGTGAACCATTTGTATCATTACGTTATTTTGTTAAATAATGTTCGTACTAAATATAAACTGCAAATCTTAAATATAATAATAAAATGGGGGAAAAATCTCAGAGGTTTCAGATTTTAAATTACGTCCAAAGGGGCGTTTTATAACATTTTGTGTACCACCTTTATTTATTAAATATCATGTTCTTCGCACTTAAACCATAAAAGTCAGTTCAAGAGCAATATCGCAAAATAATTTTTAAATGAGCTTATCTTTAGAATTACCGATACACAGTAGCGCGTGCTGGAGATAAAGATGTTTTTTCGGTGCAACGTTGCAACCACTGCTCGCTTTGCAGTCTTTGAGTTTGTTCATCAAAAATTCGTTAAAGGTTTACAAAATATGAAATCGATAAATAATGAAACAAATTCTAAATTTCAAATTTGGGCTTCGTGATGCCCATAATCGCAAGAACGTTACGATACGTTATTAGATTACGTTATTCAAAACTGAATGGCTCTAGGTACCGTTGTTTTATCACAATGCGAGAAACATACATACATTTATGCGAGAAACATACATACATTTATGTAGATTCTTCATTATTTAATTTATTTAAATATAATAGAGGGTGATAATATTTGGTGTCAACAATTTGAAAAGTGAAACAACGCTTGTAGTGAATGAACGCAAAATGCCAAAACGAAATTATTAGTTCTTCTGGGCAAATTGAACTAATTATTATTTATGATAAAAAATAAATAAACCTCCGTAAAATTGATTTATTAATTTTACGAAGAAATTGCTATATTAGAATATGACACGCAAGGCTTGATTTCATATAATTTTTTCAACGAAGGTTCAGAAGAGGCATAAAGAATTATCGTCCTGTAACCCAAAACCTAATATATGGCCTTAGAAATTTTATCAGCTGTATTAATGATATAAGTGTTTATAAAAATTATTAGTTATATCTCTTCTAAATAATTTCATATATATATTATTTAAAAAATGAAGTAATGATAAAAAATATTAAATAATACATGTTCTATCTCTGAGTTTAACGTATTTTGACAGTTTGAAAGATGAACGTAAAATGTTCTACTCGAAGATTAGAAACGGTCTCAGAACTCGCAGTTTATTAGAAAAGAAAAATTAAAGATAATTTCCCTGAGACTGGCAGTACCTGTTGAGAACTGACAATTCCTCAGACTGCTGGGATATGTAATGCTTTGGGGGAGTAACGTGATTTGACACGAAAAATGGAAAAACTGTATTATAGATGCCTGTACATCAAAACTTGCTTGTTTAAACAATGATATATCACTGTTTTTTTAATTATCTTGTTTAATGCCCTTCCAGATCCTTTTGATTGGTCTTATTTTTCCTGACTGCGTTACCTTGAAAAGGAAGACAAGTATGAAATAGAAAAAATGTTCATCTTTTTATTTAAAAGAAATATTAAAATTGGTTTTATACGTGTATGTGTCAAAAAAGAGACCCACGTGTAGATTTTGAACTAATTTCTTACTTATGTATGTCGTCTGAAAATACACGTTTCTGTGTAAATAGTGGATTGGAATGTTCTGAACTGAACAAATGCCTCATTTTCTCATGAGCTCATGAATGGGTGATTGTACTTAAAGTTGTGGAAACTATATAATTCATCCTGGGTTCGATTTCGGCGGATAAGCTGACTTGCTGCATGGGGTTTAATCGTTTTTTTCAACTTAAATACAAAATAAAAGCTAATTTTTTGTTTGTTTGTTTTAATTTTCCGTTTTGGCGTCCATTTCTTTAAGCAGGTAACTTTCACACTTCGTCATTTCGGATGTAGAACATCTAACACTCCTCTTACATTTAATTGCAATTTCGCATTCTCTCTAGACATTGTAAATTAACAAAATATTTAAAGAGCCGAATATAATGTTGCTGTTAACGAGCTGCCATCGCTGTCTTCAGTAATTTTCAGTTCTTTGTAATGAGAAGAAATTTAATATTACTTGCCTAGAGTAAATTTAAACGCCTTCATAAGGATACCTCGGCATTGTTATACAAATCAGGCACTTTTCGTGCATATGTGGTTATATTTATGCAGATCAATATCTAACTTTCAGTTTTTTTAAAGAAATTCATAAAGGGGTAGGCATTTTTATGCTGTGGTCAACGTTATGCCTGTAGAATTTTCATGTGTTATATGAATTAGAATAGCAAACTATTTGTAAAGTAGTTCCCCGACATAATAGCGTTCTCACCTTTGTAAAGATTCGTTTTTCAAGTTAGAAACTGTCGAATTGCCGAGTTGTTATTATGAAGCGTAGCTTTTCGATTAGTGGACGGTTGCATTATAAAGTGACGACATCCGTATGACTGGGCATCGTTCGGAAGTTCGCTCATTTTATTAGAAATCTTATAAAAGCAATATATAAATCCTAGAAACCGTGATGTCATCATCGCTTAAACACTAAATTCATACACTAAATTCAAATAATTTCTCTTTATGTTATGTTTATTCCTTCCACGAATTATTTATAGAGAATAAATTTGGATTAACTTAGTAAGTTAAGTTTGCTATAGAGTTTGATTGCTGTAGACGATATTCAGATTGGTATGTGCCCTTTCTGTGACGATATGGACCTCTCTGACTGCTGAGCATTCATTGTATGTTGTAAGACCATTATGGATGCAAAGATGAGTCATATTTTCTTCGCTAAATTTAACAACTTTAGTTGCAGCTGGAAGTACTTACCACTCCTAAGCTGTATATCGTTGATACAGCGTAGGAGTCTGAGTTAAGAGTCTTAGGAGTTTGTCTGAGTTATCTAATTCGCATTTCAGCACTAAAATACATCGTTTCACGATGTTTAATAACCGCATTCGGCAAATGTGCTATCTAAAAAAGCAAACGACTGTGTACTAAGATAGGTAGATAGGTAATATATTGGGATGCAAACATCTTTTAGTAAAATACGGTAATGCTACAAATATTAAAAAATGTTTATTTGGATATATAATACAAAGGACGAAGACTCAATTCAACATATTCGCTGCAAGTGCCAGTGAGTCAGTTCGTGAAATATTTTTAGAAGAAATCACCTGGACGACTTCACACGTGGAAGAATGATCGGAAAGCTGGAGGAGGGGCGTACTGTCACCAGTGTAGCTGCAGAGTTCGGAATCAACAAAAGTGTCGTTTCGCGCGCTTGGAAAGCGTTCCAAACCACAGCTACAGCTGTTAGAAAGGTTGATGGTAGCCGCCCGAGGACGACATCTGCTGGGGATGACCGATATATCGTCTTGTAGGCGAAAAGAGGCCGACAGCAGTCAGCAAGCGCCATTTTTCAGCAATTCTGTACAGCAACGAAGCGACAAGTGTCGCGGTTTACTGTGGCCAGACGCCTTCACAAAGGGGGCCTATTCGCCCGCCGTCCTGAACGCTGCCTCCCGTTGAAAGTTGGCCACCGTTTACAGTGGTGCAGAGAGCACAAAAACTGGACAACTGATCAATGGAGTCGTGTCCTCTTTACGGATAAGAGTTAGTTCAGTACCAGAAGCGATTCTCAACGGCGGTCCTGGAGTTCTTGTATGGGAAGGCATTATGCTGAACGGGCGAAGTGAGCTCCACGTTTTCGACAGAGGATCTGTAACTGGGGATCGCTATTGTGAGGAGGTACTCCTTTCCCATGTGCGTCTGTTCCGAGGCGCCATTGGCCCAGACTTAATTTTTATGGATGACAATGCGCGGCCACATCGGACTCTTGCTGAGCAGCTACTGGAATGTGAAGATATCACTCGAATGGATTGGCCAGCGTACTTCCCAGATTTGAATCCCATCGAACATATGTGGGATGCTTTGGGGAGACGAATTGCAGCACGCTTATATCCTCCGGAGAGCACCCAACAACTCAAACAGATGCTGATTGAGGAATGGGCACTCCTACCGCAAGAAATGTTGCACCAGCTGATTCTGAGTATGCGGAGACGGTGCGAAGCAACCATTGCAGTGAGGGGAGGGCATATCCCATATTAAGGAACATCTGCTTGTTGTTCTTCCTCTTGGATAGACAATCATGAGTCACGATACTATGCGTTCAATAAAGCTTGTTTTTGCTCGATTCCATACCGTATGCGTTGTATTCCTTTTTCAGCTCCAATGCTTTCCTCATCCTTTATGTAAATAATACTCTCCTTCATTTCTGCATTTTATGTCTCTCAGTTGATTTCTCTTGGAGCTATGGCGAAAAACCCTGCTGTTGCTTAAGTTTTGCACATTAGTGTAATAGTTTAAATCTTTAAATCTTTGATTATTTTTTTAAATCGTGTACATAATTAACATAATTTAAGCGCACTTTATTTACAGTATAACATGTAACACCTGGCGTGGGTTCCATCTCGTTTTGTGATGTCAACTACAATAAAACCAAGTTGCTACTTATGTCCTGAGCGGTGAATTATCACTGCCAGAATAGCTACCATCAAATAAATTGACGAGGAATTAAAACACTTTAAATTTATTCTTTCTCACCACTTGTGAGGTATTGAATTAAAATATACTATATAAAATTACCAGCGAACCTAGACCTGGTTTGAACACAAAGCTTCCTTTTATGTTGCTGTTTATGCTCACTTGTCTGACGTATAGTTAGCCCAAGCCCACGAAATTCCTCGTGGCAAGGAGCGCAAGATTAGGCCTGTCGTTGGCAACAACCTTGAGCACCTAACAGGTGACAGTGCGATTATGCTCAATTCCGCCCCCAATTTTAATGCAGAGCACCCCGGTGGGACGGATCTCCCACCCCTCTTCCCTTCCACCAAACCACATGAAAGGACTTTCGGCTGGCCGCATATTTAGAGTGCCGCACGGACGCTATGCATTTACAAACATCCGTGCTTTCTTCGGGATTCAAACCCGGGCTCTTCGACACGGCAAGCTAACAACTATACCGGTTGGGCGGCACTTCCTTTTATGAAGGATATAAATTCGACAATTTACAGATATTACTTATGAATTTGAGAAGATAACATAGACCACGACACACGCTTGCTAAGCAGCATCTATTTTCGGCCTAAAGTAATTCCAACAAAGGAAGTCTTTTCTCCTATCGGCTACACAGCTAGGAAGCAGTCCAAACTCTTGCGCTTCTATTCGAAAATTCTACACTTTCTAGTAAAACTGTTTGCCACTTAAACTCAACATAAGTTCTAGAATGAGTTAAACTCGTGCGAAGAAAGGCTTCAAGGGAAGAATTAAATTAAATAAACTTTTCGTTAGAAAAATATAAACTTTAATATCACAAGCCTTTTGACGATTAGGAAACTTTGCAATATTACTGTAAGCAATAAACCGTGTTTCTTAATGAATAACATTTTTTGCTTAACATCACATCATGGGTTGTCACATCATCATCATCTCTGCTGTATAAAAAAGGATATACATAAGAAAAGAAATGACTTAAGAAAGACTTCAAAGGGACTTAAAAATAGAAATGGCTTACAATGTGTGCATACGAAACGAAGTGGCGTTTCGAATGATTTTTTTAATTCCTTTTATTTTCTCTGGAACATAATGCTAAAATTTTAACTATCTTATCGCTTCTATATAAACTGACCGTGTCGAAATAAATTAATGAAGATTATAACTTGGAATATTTGCAGACGTTGTAGAAACGTTTTCTTTGTAGACTCATTAGGCTTTTCTTTGGAAGCAGAGCTGTAAAAAATGAGCAACGCCTTCGCCGGGAATCGAACCACGGACCTCTCAGTTACGCGTTAAGCGTGCTGATCACAACACCACGAAGGCATGCGAAGAAGACGGGAAAAAAACCTTATATACTCCCACTTTTAAAGGGCGACTGGGGTTTTGGGGGACCCAATCGCCAAATCCCGGTGGTGGAGAATCATTATTCACCACCTTTTTAGTTCCGGCGCCCGTGTAGAGTCATTAGATTTTTATCTGGATGCAATAGTTGTGAAAAATGAGCAGCGCCTTCGCTGGAAATTCAACCACGGACCTCTCGGTTACGCGTCGAGCGTGCTGACCACTACACCACGAAGGCATGCGAAGAAAGCGGGAGAAATACCTTATATCTTAACTTTCCTTTCTTTTAATACCTTCATGTAAATTAATTTTCACATATTCCCTGATGAATTTTTCATGTAGAAACTAGTAATTTAAAATTGTTCTGCCGTTTATTATAATCTTCAGAAGCATTCTGTGTTTGGTTTATTATTATTTTTTTTTTATGTTTAAGATCTTAGTGTGTAGTGCATTCGAGTTTTGAGTGTAAACTTAATATGAGCTTATAAAAATTATTTCCAATAAAGAAGGAAATATCAATTGCGGTGAAATAACACTCACTATTTTAATATACTTTCAAAAAGACTGAAATTTGTAGAAGTATTCATTTCTCCCTCCCATCCCTAGCCTGTGGCTTTTGAGCTCTCCTGAAATTTGCTTATTTTGTAACGCCAAGAAATCTATTTCCAAAGAATTTACTTGCACACAGTACACGTTTATGCATCAAGGCTTGCAAAAGTGGTTCTTAAATCTTAAGAATAGATTTCTAAAGGTTGGTTCATTTTGCTGAAGTAGTGTCGGCCATTCCGTCTTTCTGATTCACGTTTCGAAATGTGATCTTAAATCCCGCGCGATGGATTTAATGCTGGATATAAGAGAATGGCAATTTTTCTTTTTGATTATTTGTATTTGAAAGGCTTTTATTTTACGGCTTCTCTTAAATTCGGTGAGATTGGATTTAAAAAAAAAAGATGCTTCGACCATACTGCAATCTTCCTTTATGGAAAGCTTTCCATTTAACAAGAGCAAAATGAAATGACTGAAAATATATGCTGTACTCAGTAGTTATAATGCGAAGTTTGGAACCAGAGTTAATCCGTGTGGTAGAAAAGAAAGAAATCGAATATTATTAGAAGAACTTAAAAAAAATAGGAATTTGAGAAAAAGATTTAGTAGTAAACCTGAAATGCAGGCTCTTATAGCTCTGTAAGAAGATATAGTTTATAAGTTCTAGTTTAAAGTTTCGGTGAACACTTTCAGTTTTAATTAACCGTTACCTTTCTCTAAAATTTCAATATTGCATATTCAGATCACGTCTGGGTCATCATTTCAGTGGCTAATATAAAGAAATATCCGTTTACAAATCACGAGTAAAGCAGTTTTTACCTAAATTTACTGAAGACTTTACCGATTGCAAACAAATGCCATTTTCAAATGTCGCTCTCTTTTTTTTATTATTATTGTTTAAATTATGTGATTGAGGTCTATCTTTTGAGCGCTATAAGCTTCTTGCTTTAAAAGTAAAGATCAAATCATTTAATGTAAGTTTCATAAGAATGTTTATCTATAATTCTGTTTTTACAATGGATGTTCCGAAGTAAACAAGAATTTATCAGCTAAACTTTACATATTGAATGAAACGTGTGAACTTACACACTGTTTTTATGTGGCCCAAGAAGTTTCTTAATAACAGAAGAAGAAATCTCTTTTGACGCATTCTTGCACAGTGTCATAATTGCTCCTTAGATCTGAATTTTTTCCTTCTTAAAAATTCTCGATTTATATCGATATTTAACTGATATTTCTATGTTAATAATACTTATTTAAAGTTTTTTAATGATTTCTATCATGCTGGTTTTCTGAGCGACACGAATCAGTGCCTCAACGGCGGTCATCTTGTCTACATAGAGGTTGAAGTTCTATGTGGACAACACGTGGTTTATTTTCAACATTTATCCGACCTTCTCTAAAAGACTGCACCAGTCATAATCTATAGATTGAGAGGTACACTCAATTTCAAACTGATTTTTGAATCTCGAATAAATCGCAGTCGGAATGACACCTTCGTTAATAAAGAAGTCTAATGATGATTCGATGTGTAATATTCTTGTAAATCTTCTGGTCTTGTATGTTGAGTACAGCAAGCTAGCATTGCTATTAACAAATTTAGACGTGTGTGTTTGTCCAATGAATTATGATTAAGTCAGATTCTTCATAAGAACGGGGTAGAGAAATTCCAAGTTTCTGTTTCAATGTCCCTCTAATTTGCAGGCTATAAAATGCAATAAATGCTTTATTTTATTTATCATACATTCTGCTTCTTCGCGCTCACATTCTGCTTCTTCGATGCTACACACAGTTGTCAGCTCTCTAAATGGGCAAATTTAAATTATACTGGGCGTTTATTTTAATAAAAATATGATATTTTAAGAAATTGATTTTATCATTGTTTACTCTTTTATCTCTTCTACCTTCTCTCTGCATTTATTTCAAGAAAAAATTAGAAATTCAGCTTTTTAATAAATCAAGATGACATTCATCGCATTGTGTATGGTATCATAGATAATGTTAATAGCAGCCTATGACTGATTAAGGTAGAGTTTAAGAGATTAGATAGAGTAGATTGTATGAGATTAAGATAGAGCTGAAGAAGATAAAGTTGATCCAGAAAACATGTGTGCTATAGTGTCAGCCATAGGCTGCTGTTAATACAGGTGTTCAAAGATTTTTTAATAGCTAAAATTCCCCATGTGTCCATCTTTCGTAACACGACAGATACTCATAGTCTAGTTCAGTCAATATTCAAGTATGCCCGTTCCATCAAAATTAAATCGTGTGATGTAGTCTGTTAACCGCGACAACTAGGTAGATTATAGTCAATCTTCTGCGACTGCACTTAAATTCCACCTGTTGGGTATAAATATTGGCACGGACGACCCTTTCAGAATGAGAGTGAGTCCCGTCTAGTTACTGGAAGTTTATGGCATTAAAACAACATATTGCCTTGGTAATCACTCAAATAGACCAGGCAAAGTTGAACCGCCCGAGAGCTGATGCAGCTGAACTGACTAATGAGGTGATCTTGCTGTGTCATGAAAGCTGAATACATCGAGACTCTTCAAAGCCTTTTAAAGTATGGAACGTTTCCGTTTCTATTAAAATAAAGTATTTTATTCTATTATTTTCTGTTATAGTAGCTATTGTCTTGTATCCTAATTAGACATGAAATATGCTTCCTATTGTTGATAGTTGCAACATTACTTCTGCTTTAGAAAACGAGCGGTATGAGTGAAAGGAGTTCTCTAAACATCTTTTGAGATTTTCTTTTAAACAAGTACGAAATGATATATTGTTTACGAAGTGATTATTTTTATGTTATTGAATGGTTATTGCTTTAGTGATCTTTTTCATAACTGGTGGTCTTTAAAATTGTAGCAGCAAGAGGGATGTATTCAATTGCCCTTAAAATTGCATGGTGTTATAGATTATGAGAAGATGTGCAAATGATTAGCAGCACTGCACATATGCTAATCCTATGTTCTAGTAATGTCTCTTAAAAGCAATGAAGTTGTTGAAGATAAAGGAGCTGCTTGTATTTATTGGAACTTGCTCACTTGTCTTTCTTGTTCATATTAGGCTTTGGATATGCCGCTTCGAAGCATACGGCAGCCAGGCTGTTAGGATGACAACTTTGATCACGGATAAGCTGTAGCATGTCGAGACTGAATCATTCTTTCAAGTGCCATAGTACCTACAACCACGTCATGAACTCCATCTCAAGGAGTAAGGCAAGTTGCTTAATAATCAAACCGTATAATCACGGTTATTGTTTGCAACATCATTGCAAGACTTCTGTTATTTTGGCTATTTCTAACGGTACTTCACGATTTGCAGTTATACCCAGAACATCTCAGATTGTGACATATTTTTTTTCGGACGAATCCCGCTTTTGGCTACCACGGCTGCATCCGTGTTTAGCGTCGCCGCACAGACATACTGATAGAACAAGAAAGAATGAAATGGGACAGTTTGGTTCAGTCTTGCAATATATGGTATTATATAGGTCCGGCAGCTGATGTTATGGTATTGATCGCGATAGAGTACCGCTCACATTTAGTATATATATATATATATGTAAATTATAGTAAAAGGTAATTATTTAAAATAGTAATTTTAAGATAAAAATTATAATTTAAACAGAAATTGTGTAAACAAATTAATGCTAATTATGAACTAATCTATAATATCATTTAAATTCAGTAGCATAAGTAAATCAAGTTCAATTTTTACTAATTAATAAAAATGAAACTAAATTTTATTAAAATGCATACATGAATGATTGCTGAGTAGGCCGGAGACAGACTTATCAAGGGGAAGTTGCCTCCAAACCTAGCTCCCCAATCATTCAATTCGTGTTTCGTCATTCATGTATTCAAGGGCAATAGTTAAAACCAAAAGTAAAGAACATTCAAAAAAA